>PVKH010041368.1:0-11017 GCA_004027955.1 Chaetophractus vellerosus
ATAAATAAATCTTAAAAAAAAAATGCCCAGCTTAAAGTATCAAAGTCAGCACAGGGACTCATAAATGGGGCAAAGATTTTACCCCAGGGGATGGGGTAAAGAGAGTCCTTCAATGGGATCTTCTTGCAATTTCCAGACTGGCAAGTAGATTGTACTTGTTGATGCATGCTTCCAACAGGTAAAAAAATCACTAGACTAATTAAACTTATCTTAGCAAAATCTTGAATTTTACCAATGTGGAATATAGGTCAATGTTGTGAATGGAAAAAAAAATATTCAGTAGGTTCATGAGGGAATTTGGAATAAAGGCCAGAAGGAGTTCCCTAGTAGTCAACTGGTTCTGTGATCCTGGTGAGACACCTGGTTTCAGATGTACAAGTTTGCCAAAATAACTGCTAAAAATATTAATTACTTTATCCTCTCAGATTCAAACACCTAACAGAGAAAATTCAACTTCATTTATACATGCATTGCAAATTGTTCTAATTGTTCAAAGTGGAAAGAAACCATTTATTACACACATTTTTAGATAATCTATTATTAGTTTCCCATCATGGAGAAGTCTATCCAGAGACTTTCTGAACCTCAAACACATTTAGTAGTATTGAATTCGAGTACAAATTACTAGAGCAAAAAATGGGTCTTGTAAATCACCCATCCTATACCTTTCATTTGAAGTGTTTGGAATTTGAGGCTGTACACCCAGCACTCTACACCCTACACTGTATTGTTCATCCTTCCATTTTGCTGTATGATTCAAAATATCACATGTAGTCATTCAGCCATTCTCTTGCTTTGGTATTTGTTTGCCAGGGCTGCCCTTCCTGCTCATTTCTGACTGATGAGATTCTCTTCATTATTCAAGTGAAATAAATTTACTGGTGAAAAGATTTTGAATTCAATACTAACAGAAGCATGTCATCTCCAAAATCATAAATAAACTCCACATTCATTGCTCATTAGCCTCTCATTTGCTTCAATCTTGTTTCATAGAATTTGCATTGTAATTGACAAATGACATTTTACTTAGCTCTATAAGCTCCCTCCCCCAAATAACAAGAAAAATATAAGTTTCTTGGAGTTAAGTAATAATGATATATTCTGTTGGAAAAGACATTGCTGAAGAAGCTTCTCCATAGCTCTAAAGCAAATGTGACATTTTCACAGGGATCTCAATTTTATTATGCTAGGATAAGATCAGGCTCTAAATGCTACTTTCTATTTGATTCCATTTATATGATAATCCTGCCTTGGTAATGCTATCAGATAAAAAACAGATGAATGGTTCCCAGTGGCTTAAGGATGACAAAGGGTTTGAATTCATAGCATCACAGAGTTACGTCTTGGAGGAAGATTTCTTTTTCATGCTCATAGAAATTAGCACACATGATCTACATTATTCAAAATCTAAGATGTGTACTCTTAAGTTATTATATGTATACTTTTATTTTTTAAAAGAACACTATGTAATAATATGACAATAGTAATATTGATCATTCATGTACATGAAAAAATAAACTCAGATTTCTTTTAACTTCCCTGCCTTGAAAGGTTTGAGGAGGTAGGGCTTGGGAATGCTGCTAATATTCTTTCTGTTGACCAGAGTATTTAACAGGAGAGATCATTTTTGGACTATGTAGTCATTTTTAATACATTTGTATTTACTTGAATGTATGGTGTTATATGTAATTTTTTAAAACTCATAAAATCAAGAGAAGAAAACCAAACCAGGAAAGAATGACATTATTAATTCTTAAGCTTAGAATAAAACATCCAAAATTTAGTAAAATAAGAGGTTGACCGAATAAAGTAACAATTTCTGAGATATGAAACATATTTCAACAAATCTGAGACAAGGACTTCCAGGATTATGGAGGAATGGAGAGTTACAGCAATCACTTCTGTCCCAGAAAAATACCTAGAAGATAAGCAAAAACTTTCTGGAACAACTATTCTAAGCCTCAGGAGACCTGGGGAAGACAGGGCAGCACCCAGAACAGCGAGGGTCAAAGAAAAGGAGACTCTCTGGTCAAGACCTGTGAGAATCCCTGGCAGCAGCTGCTGCTGGAGCACAATCCCCACTCTCAAAGCAGACTGCTTCTGTGCCTTTGATTCTCAGGAGGTGACTTTGAATTGAGAGGGCCTCAAGGATCTACTTCCCCAGGAAAGGGGAGAGGGCAGGACAGAGTTCACAGGTGAATTTGGTCTACTAGATCCCACTGTGCCCATCCTTCTGAGACAGGTGTGTCCATACCACTGTCTTCACTTGGGCACCAAGAGAGAGGTAAGGATTTCTGGGCTGCATAAATACCCTTCTTACTGACTGTGACTGGCTGTCTCCACCGATGTATCAGGGAGTGAAATCTCTACTTCTTTGGAAGAGGGAGGATGCACAAATGGCAGCAAGTGGCTTCAAATCAGCAAGTTTGAAATGCAAGGCTTCTCTCCAAATAGCCTGCCTGGAAGGGGATCTTCCCTGGTCAATGCTTTAGGACTACCTACCTGGTCATGGTTTCAGGCAACACAATCTCCCCTAGGGTTTGAGTGGAGAGGTTTGCTGAAGAGTGCCTTCTGTTGGCAGCCAGAAACATTCATGCCAGAGAATTAAAAAAAATTTTTTGGTGCTTTCACTGTTCCCCAAGGCCCTTGGAAACTGTACGGCAACCTATTAGTGGGTCACTGGCCCAAATTGTGATCAGTTAATCTAGGGCAATTTTAAAGCCCTAGGACAAATTGAACAAAGACTCAAAGAAGAGACAACACAAAGCCACACTAAAATTAAGCCATAAGCAAGATAGAAAAACTGATCCTAAAGTAAAGGAACCATAATAATAAGATGCCTAGAAATCAGCAAAAATTAAGAAGCCATATAAAGAAACAGGGAGATACGGCCCAATCAAATGAAAAAATCAAAACACCAGATGAGACACAGGATTTGAGAAAACTAATCAAAGGTGTTCAAACAAATTTCCTAAAGCATTTGAAGGAGTTGAAGAAAAATATAGCTAAAGAGAGATTTTAAGATAACACTGGGTGAGCACAAAGAAGAATTTGGAGCTTGAAGAAAAATAAGAGAGCTTATGGATATGAAAGACACAATAGATGAGATAAAAAATACATTAGAGGCATACAACAACAGATTTGAAATGACAGAAGAAAGAATCAATGAATTGAACAGAGTAGATGAAATTGAAAAGACAGAAGACCAGACAAAGAAAAGAATGGAAAAAACTGAACAGAGACTCAGGGAATTGAATGATAGCATGGAGTGCACCAACATATATGTCATGGGTGTTTCAGATGGAAAAGAAAAAGACAAAGGGCAAGAAAGAATAATTGGGCAATGATGGATGAAAATTTCCCAACTCTTATGAAAAAACTTAATATCCATATCCAGGAAGTGCAAAATAACATAAACAATACATTCAAATAGACATCTACTGAGATAAATACCACTCAGAATGTCAAATCCAAAGATAAAAAGTGAATTCTGAAAGCAGCAGTGAAAAGTGATCCATCACACCCAAAGGACATCCAATAAGAATTAGCTTGATTTCTCATCAGAAACCATGGAGGAGAGAAGGCAGCATTATGAGATATTGAAGGTATTGAAAGAGAAAAACTGCATGCCAAGAATTCTTGATATGGGAAAATTCTCTTACCATAATGAGGGTGAGTTTAAAATATTCACAGATAAACAGAAGCTGAGTTCGTAAACTAGAAATACTAAAGTGAGTTATGGAGCTTGAAAGGAAAAGAGAGGAGAGAGAAGCTTGGGGGAGATTGTAGAAATGAAGAATATCATAAAGAGGAACCAAATGGTAAGAAGATGGGTAAAATTAGGATATAACATATAAAAGCCAAAGGATAAAATGGTCAATGTAAGAAATGCCTGTACAGTAATAACATTGAATGTTAGTGGATCAAACACCCCAGTCAAAAGACACAGGCTGACAGACTGGATTAAAAAAACCCACAAGCAATCTGTATGCTGACTACAAGAGACTCACCTTAAATCATGGATATAAATAGGCTTAAAGTGAAAGGTTGGAAAAAGATATTACATGCAAGAAGTAAGAAAAAATGAACATGGGTGGTTATACTAATGACAAACAAAACAGGCTTTTAAATCCAAAAATTTTATGAGATGCAAAATGCTATTATATATAAATAAAAAGGAAAATCTACCAGGAAGAAATAACAATAATAAATATCTATGTACCTAACCAGGCTGCCCCCAAAATCTATGAGGCAAAACTAAAGGGAAAAATAGAAACCTCTACAGCAATATTTGGAGACTTCAAAATGCCACTCACTATATTTGACAGAACAGCTACATAGAGGATCAAAAAGAAACAGAATGCTAATTTTCTATCCAGCCCAAAACATATCCTTGTCAAATTGTCCAATGCTCAAGTCAAAGAGAGTACACTGAAACCGGCAAGAGACAAGAGATCCATCACATACAAGGGAAGATAGATGAGGTTAAGAGCTGATTTCTCATGTGAAGCCATGGAGGCAAGAAGGCAGTGGTATGACAGAGTTAAAGTGCAAAAAGGAAAAAACTTCCATCCAAGAATTCTCTATTGCGCAAAGGTGGCATTCAAAAATGAGGGAGAGTTAAAAATATTCACAGATAAACAGAAATTAAGAAAGCTTGTCAATAAGAAACCTGCACTTCAAGAAATACTAAAGGTAGTTCTGCAGGCTGAAAGGAAAAAACAGGAGAGAGAGAGAAATGGAGGTGAGTGTAAGAATAACTAAAAAGATAAAAATTGAAAGAAAAACAATACCATGAAGTAAATCATTGACCATGGTTAGTAGCAATTCTTCAATATTTGTATATCAATTGTAACAAATGTACTGTCCACATGTAAAATGTGGCAAAAGGGGAAAAAAGGGAGGGTGTTGGGTATATGGGAATCCCCTGTATTCTGTATGTGACTTTTCTGTTAACTGAAGCTTCTCTGAAGATAAAATGAAAAATAATAAGACACTGAGGGAATAAATGAAAGAAAATGTCATTGTACATAAAAGACAACAGATCTTACAGTGATCAAAGACATAATGCTATTTTTTATTTTATTTTTTTATTATTGCAAATTTTTAAGTATTTTTTGGTATTTTATTTGTTATTCTTAAAACTATCATTATTAGTTCATTTTCTTATTAATTATTTTGTTGGCTTCATTTTGGAAGAAGTTTTGGATCATGAAAGGGTTACAGATGTGGCAGTGGTGGATTTTTGTTGCAGGATGTCAATGATGGGGGATGCATGAGAGGAGGTTCAACTGAAGCATAGCTATAAGACATATGAATGAGTTCAATTGTTTATAGGACATTGTCAGTGTGGGTGGAGGTCCACACAATAATTGAAAGAATATTGAATTCCCATCCTGGGGAGTTCTGCCACATTCTCTAATGGGAAATCAACAATCCTCTTAGTACAGGGCCAGTGACTAGTGAAGGAGAGTGGATGACTGATGTATCCCTTGATATTGCTTACTGTACTTATGAGCTTTTCCTTTTGAAATTGAAACTTAGCTTAGTATTATAGGTTGCCTAAGAGTTACCTCCTGAGACCCTCCTTGTTGCACAAATGTGGCCTCTCTAAACCAAACTCAGCATATAAATGTATTACCTTTCTCCCAGCAAGGGACATGACTCCCAGTGATGAGCCTCCCTGGCATGAAGTGTTTACTACCAAGCATCAAATAGCAATGCAACTGGAAAAAGACCCTGACCAAAGGAGGAAATGGGAAAGACAAATGAGTTTATATGTCTAAGAGAATTCAAAGTGAGTTGGGAGGTCATTCCAGAGGTTATGCTGATGCATATCTTAGCAGGATCTCATTGGCTGCCACAGTAAATATTGTCTGGAATAGCAGGGCTCCTAATAGCTCTGGAGACATCCAGATACTATAGTCAGGGATGACAGCTCAGGAGTTTGACACCTAGCCATTGGGCCCTGCTTCAGAGTTTATGACAGAATTGGATTCAATTATGGTTTCCCTACACATAGTTCAGCTTCCCCTTCTATTTGAAGCTAGAGTTGATAGGTATATGTTCAAGAGGCTTAAATCTTTGGGCTTTCCATGTTCTGGTTGGATCCTGAATCTCAGCAGATTTGCAACACCTACTCTCTAGTTTATTGGACTCATACAGGACAAATAACAAGGAGATAATAATTGGCAATGACCATCCCATGGAACAGAGTCTATAACTGCAAGCAAGATAGTCCTATACATTTATCCCATGGGATCTAAGCTACCTCTCAATTAGTGGAGGAGTGGGCATCACCATCCCAGAAACTTCAGAATTGGAGAATGAATGATGGACTAGAATAGACTTACTGGTATTCTACTATAGACTTGTTATTTTGCAATGGGAGAAATTTTATTATTGATGTGGAGGCAGTAACCACAGAAGTTCTGAGGGGAGAAAGATTAAAAAATAGGACTAATATGGGGGCATTTTTGGAACATTGACCTGTCTTGAATGACATTGCAGGACAGATACAGGCCATTATATATCTTGTCATAACTTACAAAATTGTGTGCGAGAGAGCTTAAACTATAATGTGAACTATAATCCATATTTAGTGGCAATGCTCCAATATGTTCTTATTAATTGTAACCACACTAATGAAGGATGTTGTTAATATGGGAAAGTGTGGGAGGTGTGGGGAGTGACGCATATGGGAATCCCCTACATTTTTTAATGCAACATTTATGTAATCTATATATCTTTAAAAAATAAAAAATATATTTTAAAAAAAGGAAACATTTCTTGAACAATGTGATGAAAAGCTAGACATAACAGGCAGATCATTGTACCCCAAATCAGCAGGCTATACATTCCACTCACATGCTCATGAATCTTTCTCCAGGATTGAACACAAGTCACAAAACAGGTCTCAGCAAATTTAAAAAGACTGAAACCATACAAATCGCCTTCTCCAAGCCTAATGTAAATGGAGATGGAAATCAATAATAGGCAGGAAATGGGAAAATTGACAAATATATGGAGGCTAAACAATACATTCTTAAACAATCAGTGAGTCAAACAAGAAATTGCAAGAGTAATTAGTAAATTTTTGAGATGAATGAAAATGAAAACACAATTTAATAAAACATATGAGATGCAGAGATGGCAGTGAGTAGAGGGAAATTTATAGCGCTAAACACTTATATTAAAAAGGAAGAAAGAGCTGAAATAAAAGACCTAAGTGAACATCTGGAAGAACTGAAAAACAAAAAAAAAGAACAGAAAACTGATATCAAAGCAAGCAGAAGGAAAGAAATAACAAAGATTAGAGCTGAAATAAATGAGATGGAGAACAAAAAAATAATAGAGTCAACGAAACCTATACCTGGTTGTTTGAGAAAATCAGTAAAATCAACAAACCCTTAGCTAGACTAACAAAGAAAAACAGGAGAAAAGATGCAAATAAATAAAATTAGAGATGAAATGCAGGGCATGACTACTACCTGACAGAAATAAATAGGGTCCTAAGAGGATATTAGGAAAAACTTTAGGCCATGTAATTAGACAAACTAGATGAAATGGACAAATTCCTAGACAACCTACATTTTCTGTAGAATAAATATAAGACCTCAACAAACCAATCACAAGTAAGGAGGTTGAGTCAGTCATCAAAAGATTCCTCAAAAATAAAATTCCAGGACCGGATGGATTCACAGGTGAATTCTACCAAACTATTTTGAGAATAGTTAATACCAATCCTGCTCAAACTCTTCCAAAAAATTTAAGAGCAGGAAAAATTACTTTTTTTCTTATAAAAATATTTTTAATTTATTGATGTATCTCAATGCTGTAACATGATAACCCAATGCTATATCAAGGTAGCAAAAGTGAAGATTCCTGGTATTATATATATATATACACACACACACATACTATGAATGACAGTATATCTGCATTCAACTTCACAAGAAATTATCTTCAGTTTCTCAAAGAATCTTTTTCAACTATAACACATCAAACAGTAAAGGTGTATGTGTATTGACTGAGAAGACCATGAAAGTCTAATAAGTCAGTTGCCCTTTAAAACCACACTGAAGATAAAGGGATACAACAGCAGACTAGTTGGATTGCTGAATAAAGCACAAGCCTTTTAAATTCAGTCACTTAAAGAAAATAAGAGCCTGAATCAAACAGCATGTATCAAAATTACAGAGTATTTTACAGAAATGGAATTACAAGAAATGTGTTTCTACCCATTTTGTTCTGGAAAGAAACCATGGTTATAGAGTCCTGCAACCATCTGTAGTGTTGAATCTCCTCATAAACACATTGCCATTAATGAACTAAACCAGAATTCCCTGCTCTGTACAAATGCAGTGAAGGGTAATTTCACTATTGCTGTAGGTCAGAGAAGTAGCTGTTGGATATCCTGTGTCAAGAAGAGGCTGTCTTTAGTATAGTAACACCACCTTCTACAATGCTACAAGCCACACTATTTCCAACACTGATGCCACCCTGTTAGTGTTTACCAAAAAAAAAACAACAAAAAACAAACAAAGACATTTAAAACAAACAGTGAAAAACAACAGCTTTTGATTTCTGAACATTCTATAGTTCCAATCCACAAACTATAAAGGGAATATCTGACTATATTATATAAAATTAGATTGCAATAAATTTAATGTCCAGAATTTTTAACTGCTGATTGTTACTCTAATTGGGGTAAGTCCACCATTTAGTTTCAGCAGGACATTTAACCTATTTTTTTTAAGATTTCTTTTTTATTTTCTGCTTTTTGTCTCCCCCCACTCCCCCCGCGGTGACGTGCCAAGTCAGCTTCACCAGTGAGCGGTGGCCTTGCCCACCCGTGGGTGGCCTGCCCCACTTGTGGGTGTCTCTGCCCTGCCTGCAGGCGGCTCCACTCTGCTTGTAGGTGGCTCTGCTCTGCCCACGGTGGCTTTGCCCTGCCCGTGGTAGCTTTTGCCCTGCCCACAGTGGCTCTGCCCCACCCACGCTGGATTTTGCCTTCTCAAGAGGCCCGCCCTCCTGGAGAGGCCCCAGGGACTGAACCCAGGACCTCTCATGTGGTAAACCAGTGCCCTATCCACTGGGCTATGCAGCCGGCCCCCCTATTTTTTTTATTATACTCCAAAATGCTGCAGATGAAAGTAAATACAACAAAGTAACAACAAAATCATTTGCGTGCTGAGTTGCTGGATAGTGGATACACACAGAGGGATACTCTTGGCTATGACCAAGGAGTGTCTAACTAATGGAGACTCCTTTTTATTTTTTGGGAGCCCAGATTTACACCATGTACAATATGAATGAACTAAGAGAAACTGCAATCCACCACATTATAAGAAATAAAATGTCAATCAAACTTCATCAATATTGTAGACTCTTCTTTTAATGAACCCAATTCATTATTATGGCCTTAGTGTTTTGTCCTAAATTGCAATTTTAGACTTGAACCATATATTCTCTTCTTTTTCTCACAACTCTGAAAACAAGCACTCTACCACCTAAGGAATTAAGAGTAATTTGTAAAGACTTTCCTGTATAGAAGGAGAATAGTCAAGAAAATAAATTCAGGGGCTTCATTTTCCTCGGGTCAATGCTCATAACCCAAGGATAATTTTCCCCATGAATAAGGTGTGCTTTATTTGATAAAATGAATCAAAATAAGCTTATGGAAAAGTTAAAAAGGTAGTTTATTGTAGGATATGCATCTTCACACAGAGCAATAGAAAACAATCCAATGTAGAAGTTTATATAATTGTAAACTAACAATATATATAAAGAAGATGTGACTGCCTTGGATAAGTTATACACTACATCTGATAGTGTATGTAGCACATTCACTCTTAAGGCAGAATAATTTAATTTTAAAAGTAATGATATGGTTCTTATATCCAAGTATCAAACTGGGGGTAGCCTTGAGAAGACAGATTCCTTGTAAAGGATGACATATCTGGGATGACATTTTCATTCATAGTCATAGTGTATGTAATTTAAGAGACATACATTTAAGATAACATAATACTAATTTTAGGACACACAAATATGATTTTCAACAAGAGATCAATAATAATAGGCATCCTATTTATGTAGTGAAACTACTCCCATAATAAAACCAACAAACTCCAACATACTCCTGATATGGTTCCTAAAAAAGTTTGAAATATCAAAGAATTACCTTTTCTGAGTGCATTACTTTTAGACACTGGTTTTTAAAGCTTAGTATAAAAGGTAGCCTGAATAGTTAAAATCAATTGCATGTAAACTCACACTGCTACTCAGAAGGCTATCACTTAAGATATTCCTACCTTATCAACAGAATTCTGTGCAGGGAGGAAATCAATATGTATTAAAATAATCCTCCAACACATGTGCAAAAACACTCACCATTCACTAGCAAGATTATCCTTAATGAAAAACACCTTAATTTAAAAATGGAAGTTATAAATGTCAGATACAAACAAGAAAGTGCCACCCTGCCTAGGTAGATGGATATTTGTAATGAAACCAACTGTTCAATGTGAACCTCAGTGGATGTGGTACTCAAAATGGGAGAGAAGAATAGGAGGAAATAAGCCTAGGATGGCCACCTTTCAGTCAGACCAAGGTTCCGTGTCCCCACAGGACTGTCCATGGTTTCCTTTACCTTGGTCCGTTTGGCTCCCTGCTCCCTGGTGGTAATACTTTTAAGAACTAAAACAAACAAAAATCCAGAAGGCAATCATAAGGCAGGTGACAGTGATTATAATTGCAATAGCATCTTTTTGTGTGCCTATTATTTATGCTCTGGCAATAGTCAGAAGTATACACAGATTACCTGCCTAATTTTACAAGACTTGAAGATTTTCTTCTTTCACCATGGCAGGAGTCCTTTACAAGATTTGTAAACAGCAATAAAAAAATACTATAAACATAATTTAAGAGAGTTTGTGTAAAACAAAAGTAAATGTACATTTACAAGGGAATAAAAAAACAACAACATAAGGTGTTTTCATTCAAAGTTCTCCTT
>PVKH010041369.1:0-10952 GCA_004027955.1 Chaetophractus vellerosus
GATGATGATAATTTATTGGCAGAATCCTGGGGTACCTCATAGAATCCTAGAATAGTTGGAGCATCAAGTATGGTGGTTTTTGATCAAGTCTTTCCTTTTCTTTGAATCAAGAGACATCTCATACTCTTTGGTATATGTAAACTGACATCATTTCTGCTTGTGGTCTCTTTTGTATGCGATTTTGTTTTATCAGATCTTTGCCTTAAATGGAGAGTCTTGCCTTCCTCTACTCATTATCAGGAAAAAGAATTTCTTGACATCTGGATTTGTGCAAATAATCCTAACCCCTTGGAAAACAGGTAGCTTTTGATAGAATTTTTAAAAATCCTTTATCCATTAATAATTCCTCAAATCCACATGTGTGAAATTGGAAAATATCAGTTGTAGAAAAATTTCAGTGTCATAACTGCCATCTCTTCAAACTCTTTCAGGCCCCTTGCTACCTGTGGAAAGATATTTCATTCGTGTGATTTTCCATCAAGATACAAGAGACCAGGATGTAGTTATTTGTAGACATTGGGGTGTAACAGCTCTGCACTTCCATGGCAGAAGAACATAACCCCGTGTTTAAGAGTTCTGCCTTCCAGATCATTTTCACACTGCATTTAACCTTATCAGGCAGGAGTGTTACACAAAGGGTGTCTCCCGGGACATTAAACTACTAGACCTTGTGCTTTTGCAATTTAAGTCATATATTGATTTCATTGCTTTCTGCTCTTAGAGGAAGAAATTCAGATCAAAACAGAAAAAAGACCCATTCAATACTGAAGCCCTTTAAGAATAACATTCTTTCCCTGGAGAATAAAGATTTAGTACTATTATTTAACAAAGACACACCTATGTAAAGCATTGCTTTTCCATGGAGTCTTCTAAGCCTTTCTGCCAGGGCAAGTGAATTAATATTGTAAATATAGACATTAGGGAAATAAATTCTGTTTGGTCATTTTTATCTGGTTCTGAAAAAAAAAAGCAAAAAACAAAAACAAACAAACAGAAAAACAGAAAAGAAAGAAGAAAACATTCAGAAACTTCTGCTAAAATCCCTTTCACCTAGAGTGCCCAGGTTAATTATATTTAGAAATGGAGAAAAAATGTCAGAGAAGGCATGGGTACTTAGATTTCACATGGCTCAGGGGTTTTTCAGTCCCCGCTTTTTGTTTGCAACAGAATTCCCCACCCCACCTCCAGATAAAATCTGTATCAAATACAACTATATAAAATAGATACAGGCAGTACTGTCTTGGTTGAATGGGCAGCTGAGAACTGGGACCCAAAAATACTCACTTCCTATCTCATACTCTCTGAGAAAAGCTTAGAGTTCTATGGACCATTATTACAAAACACCGATCTAGTTTAACTTCCTCATTTTAGAGAAGACAGAATTGAAACCCCCAAAAGGGGTGAAAAAACTCATGAAGTCACAAACCAAGGTTTTCTGACTCCTAACCTGATTCTGGTCCTAATTTAAAATTTAAAGATCTGTCAAATAGGAATGAAGTATTGGCTTGGTTAATAGCATTGATCCCTTACTGTCATCTAAAACTTTTATAGTGTTCAGAGTTCAGACTCTAGAGCCAGACTGCCTGGGTTTGACTCCTGGCTCCCCTAGCTCTGAAATCTTGGACAAATATAGAAACTCTCTTTAACTCGGCTTCTCATCACAGAGTGTGGTGTTACAACACTGCCTTGATGCATCTTTTTTTGAATCCAGCTAAGCCTCCTGTAAGGACAATCTGCTGAAACTCCCTGGTCACTGAAGACCCCTTTATAAACACCTCCAAAATTGAGGCCATCCCTACAGAATTAACTTTACACCTATGATTTCTTAGACCTGTCATGGACATTGTCAGACCCACAGAACTGGGAAGCTGTCTTTTACAGCCTCCCTTATCTTCAACTTATCATTGTCCTTGAACTGGCCCACTCTTACCCTCTTCTCTTTGCAAGGTGGTGATACAATTATAGAGCTTTGTAAAATTAGATTCATAGCTGAGTTAATTTTGTATCCTTTGCACATCTAAACAGTGCCACTTGTGATGAGTGACAAGATAAATTTAGCCAAGTTGAAAGGAAAATGATGGACCTTAAAATCCTAAATTGCAAAGTCTTCTAATATTTATGATTTTCTTTACTCCTTGATTCTTTTAACATACGGACATAGTATCGACCATCTGTATTTCATTTCCACTGAAAAGATAATGAGGATAAAAATGCTTAAAGCGGTAGCAAGACATTTAAGTGAGATTTAAAGACAAGCTCCTGATTGCATACAAGGGTAGTTGATCAAGAAATGGCAGCCTTTTATGGTAGATCAACAACAGTGATGTAGATATGACAACTCCCAGCAGAAGAGAAATTGATCTAATAACGCTTCTCAGCCCTCTTATTCAAAATGGTGGAATAGGCAGTGCGTGTCTTCAGAATATGACTTGAAATAGATTTTTGTTAGGGAGAACCCTGGTACTCATCTGCTGTTGTATTTGGATAGAATCACATGAAACGAGTGGGCTAAAGTGTTGAAAAGTGAACTATAGTTCTTTATTAGTCAACATGCCATGAGTAGAGGGACAAGATAATAGGGTAAAGAGTGGCATTGTCTATACTTACGGTAAAATATAGTTTCTGTGAGCAAAGTTAATGCCAGCGAGCAATCTTTGAATGAATAATGTCTGTGTAACTCGACCTTGGGCAAGAAACATATAATGCTTTCTCTTACATAACATATGTTACCTCTTTCATTTTTGCAATAGTCCTATGAATTTTCTCCATTTCTCAGAGGAGAAAATAGAGACCAAGAAAGGTTCAATGACTTTCCCAGCGTTCCTAGTAAGAGCTGAAACTTGACATCTGAGCAATCTGAGGCAAAACCTACTCTTCCCTCTTTACCACACCATCTCTCCAAAGGCAGCCTTTTACATTTCATGAAAGTCTAATTCTATCCAAATATTTTTAGTGACCAAAATGATATAATTTTGCAAATCCTCTCTTCTCCTTTAAAGAGATAGTGGTAGTA
This sequence comes from Chaetophractus vellerosus, assembly GCA_004027955.1. Lineage (NCBI taxonomy): Eukaryota > Metazoa > Chordata > Mammalia > Cingulata > Chlamyphoridae > Chaetophractus > Chaetophractus vellerosus. The sequence continues at coordinate 3,014 of PVKH010041369.1, forward strand.
TTTAGGGTCAGTGACCTAGACAGGGTAAAATGGAGACATTCTTTTTCAAACCACTGAAACCTCTGTTTTCTACTTTAATCATAGAGTGAGAACATACATTTTTGTCACAGTATGTGAGAAATATGTATCAGTACGCTTCCACTACATTCATGCTATGCATTTATCTGCATTGAAAACAGGGATCAACAGGAGGGGAAAAGTGATGCCTTATCACTTGACTGAAACAATTCTGAATTTTGAAAAGGATGTTAAAAAACATCTACAGTTTGTATTGTGTATTAAAATATAATGCATTTCCTAAAATATTTAAATGACAACAATTAAATAGATTGAGTTTTAGTAGAATACTTGAGGTTTATCTTTTCTGTATAAAAAATTAATAATGTTTCCAAAGATTCAATACTGTGGAGAGACTGTGTATATATAGTAGTTATACTCTGGATTTGTTTTACCTTTCTTTGAAAATAGCAACAATAACAAACACCATAGGTGGGTGGAATTAAGTGTCTCTTTCACAGTGGTACCTGAATTTGATTGTAGTTACTCACTCTTCTCTGTTAGTAGGGGGCAGGAAAATATAGTCTGCAGCCCTGATCAACCAAGAAATAGTGGGTTTGATGAGCTTTCAATTTCCTCTCATTGTTTAAGTTGGGAGAAGGCCCTCTCTCTAGTCTCAACGTCCTAATTTAATCCCTTCTAGCCTAACACATTTATTTTCTACAAACATCATCCCATCCTGTTCTTTAGAGCAACTGAGTAGAACTCCCTCCCACCTATCAGTACAGAAAACTCCTTGTCCTAGAGCGGGCTCTTATAACTGTCTCTAATATTTTGTCCCACAAACTCACATTCCCAGCTATGCTGTGAATCAGAGCTGTACACAGAGGAAGTTGAACTTCTTATCCATGTCAAGGTTCAAGATGGAGGTGAACAATATGATATCTTACTTTTTAAACAATCCTCAGAATGAGGCATGAAACTAAAAGTAAGAAAAAAAGACTTCAAACTTTTCAAATATATGTCTCAAAAGTCAGAGTAATTTTTATAACAAGAGAAGCTCTTCTCTATAGCCTAGTTATTGTTCATTTACACACAATATTACATGATTGTTTAATATACTTATTGACCCACTAGTAATCAGAAATAGCACACCAGTAAGGCTGGGAAGCAGAGTGATTGCCAAAAGCGAACACACTGACGGCATCAGGGAAATTGGGAAGGATGTGGCAGTCGTGGTCATTAGGGCTATTTGGTGATGGGTCTCTCTGCAGCTCAGTAGCTCCTGGGGCCATCACTGAGTACTGCATTACACAACACTTGTCACGGATCTTCATGGTGATCCTGAGTTATCAAGCAAAGAATCCATGTGGTCAGTGTGTTCTCTTTCACAGCCAAAATTATTTGATATCTTTTAGAGAGACATACAGATTCATTTTGGAGAAAAATATATCACTTAATGAGATAAGCTCCAATTATCTAGAAAGCATATTTTTGCAAAAAGCTTCATTTCAGATAATGCAGGATAAGTGAAGCATTAGCAAAATAATGAATCCTTGTGCTACCCTCCACATATCCCATTAAGTCCTTCTCCATGCAAACTGGAGATGTAAGGTCATGTGTTACCTAAAGTTATCTATGCATGGTTCTTCCTTCGTGTTTGATTTTTGGATGTAAGATATAAAGAGTAACTCCTTATTGAAGTAATTTCTGTTTGCTTCTCATGTCATGTCTTGTACTTGTTGGTTGTGAAGTTGTCATCAGACGGAACGTCTACCTTCCATTCCTCTGGGCACGATGAACACAGTGTCACCATCAAAAAATGAGAAAGAGAAGCAACTTAGAGAGTCCATCCAGAGATATCAAAGTAGATTAGAAGAACAACAGCCACAGGTGAACTGCTTTTAAGTCTTCAGAAATCCATCTTGACTCTTGAGTTAGCTAGTTTCACGTGTGCAAACTAATGTGGTTTACCTAAGTAAATTCTGTAGCCTCCTTTTTCTATGCTTTTCGGTCACCTCCTTTCAATTTTGGAATGAAGAACTGTTCTAGAGGTGAAAGCAAATGCTTTTGGGGTCCAAAGAACGGGAGGGTGTCTTTCTGAAGTACTGTACATGCCGCATCTAAGTCCATATATCCAGCAGTACACTCTACAGATGAATATAGAACTTGTAGAAGTTAGCAAGCTTGTCCAAGGACATGTGGACATGTCTCTGAAGTTTAGGCTTTTTTAAAATTAGGCTTTTTAAATTTTATTAGGCTTCTTTGCTAATTTTTGAGGTAAAGATTTGTTCTTTTACAATACTAGCCTACTGATACAGAAAATCAAAATAATTTGATTAAGAAATAAACTACATAAAACATCACTATAAATTAAGTGGGTAACCATAACAATTTCAAGTGAAAGGAAAAGTGGCTAGTAGAACTATTGTTTTTATTTTTTAACTAATAAAGTTGTTAGATCTCTGACTCTTTAGTTTATAGATTTAGCACCTTAACTGTGTAGCCTGTCAACGTCCTCAAATAGCACACGAAGAGGTCAGCAGCATATGTCTAAATGTGTTGATTCTTCTGTATGTCAGAAAAGAAAATGATCATTTGATTTAGAAAATCCCCATATGGAGGGGTGGGGGGAGTGTAGTCCTGGCCTTTACACCTTATTAAATGTATTTCTGGGTCTTAGCAGATAAATGTTCTTTTCTGCCCTAGTTTCATCCTCTAACCACCTTGCTAGAAATCTGGCACGTCTGCCACCATTACAACCAAAGAAACCCGTCCCCCCCGCCCCTCCCCCTTTAGCTTGGAGTCTCGCGGTTTGTCTTTGGAAGATACTGAGAGTCATTTTGGAAACATTCTCCTAAGAAATCCCTACCCCCCGGAAAGCCACTCAGCTTTCTATGCTTCTTAGAGTCTCTAATTATGGGCTTTATAACAGAGGTTAAAAGTAAAGGTATCATAAGCAGTTAGGCAAAGTCAGATATTCATGATGTGAAGGCATTCGGCACATCCTGAATTGATTTTATCTTTTTTGCCTAATCTGGATTTTTTTACTTTTGCTCTAGATGTCAGAGCTAACCCTTGGATATTAATAGTGCCAATTATAAAGACTGAATTAGTTTGTTACTGTTTGTTTAGCAATTGATGTTTTATTCATCATTGAGGAAGAGATTTTGATGCATTTATGAAGTAGCATATTTGAGCCATCAGCTCTGCTTATTCTTTCATTCTTGGTAGCTGATTTGTCCATAAAAAATTAAGACAGATTTATAGATTCAGTTTGTTTCAAATACAAACAGAAGAAGTTTAACATCACTTACAGAGGAACCTACTCCCTTCAGTTCAAAGGATAAAGGAAACTTTACAATCCTCTTCTTTTGTGAAAATAATCAAAGCATCTTTAACACACTTTCAGGTACTCAGTGCTCTTAACTGACCCTATTTTGGTGGTAATCAAGGAAAGCCTTTGGGTTGGAGTGCACCCAACCATGGACCATCAGTTAATTTTGAGATATTCATTGAGCACATACTCGCACTTGTCTCTTTCCAATGCTAGGCATTGTGGGGGGATACAGAGTAACTGTTAATGCCAGAATGTAAGCATCATGAGAGGAGAGGTAGTCTCAGTTTAGCTTACTGTGAATCTGCATACCTAAAACAATGCATGGCACTTACTTGATTCTCAGTGGATAGTTCTTGAATCAATAAATAAAACATATCCTTGGATGATATACAGTCCCTTTGTGGAAAAATCCAGCAGCTATTTAAAAAAACTTAGCAACAATTTTAAGACAACATTAATTCAATACTTAATTGTCTGATCATAACCTAAAGTGCAAAAGAAGTTCATTGACAAAAAATAATGAGAGTAACTTCAGTTAAAAAAAAAGTTCCATAGAGGAAGTGGGGCTTAACTTGGGACTTGAAGTCTATTTAGGGTAAATAGAAGGAAAAGGAAAGGGCATTTCAGGTAAGAAGAATGATGTAAATGAAGGGCTGGAGACAAGCACTGACTTGCTTCTTCATGGAACCAACCTTTTAAATTATATGCTAAGCTTATTTATTTTTTAAAAAGAAACAGTGTATGTGGGGCATATTTGCATTTTTAAAACTGTACAACCCTTTTAAAGTATGGTAATTGCTGAATAGAGGAATTCTGAAAGGTGGCTTCAATTCCCCTTTTTCACAAAAATAAACAATATAAGTGTTAAAAACTATTTTTTGGTGATATCTGCCTGATGTCAGATACAAGACTCAAACCATTCAATGTTTAGTGTGAATTTGCTCTCTTCCTGCCTGCATTTTAGAAAATGTGCTATTAGAACGTGACATAGGCAAGGGTAAGAAAGCCAGAAGAAACAAGCTTTTGGCACCTTTCAGGTAGTATGTAGATACAATTCAGGTGTGGTGTAGATATGATTCACATGTGGAGTAGCAGCCACTAGACTTGGCTTCTATATTACCATGATTCACTATGTCCCACAAATTAGTGTTGCCCATTCTTTCAGTGGTGCTACCCTTTCCTTTAATATCAGGAAGTAACAAGATGCATGTGATATAGTGGTGCTTTTTCCACCTCCTAGTCTAGTCTCTCTTCCTGCCTCATACTACCAAAGCCCACTTACCTAGTAAACAGAGCTGGAGAATAAACATAGAAACAACCTCAATCTGTGTGCATCACTTCCTACTCTCTTTCATTTCAGCCGAGCAGCTCGATCTGGAAAAATAGGGGCTGGCTAGAGAAATCAAAGAGGTTTCTGGATCTTAGGTTCTGTGGTTCTGTGTCACTGACAACCAGGAGGGGTAAAGTTACCAGTATCAGAAACCAGCAGCTACGCAGCCTCTCCCTCATCCCCCAAACATCCTACTTCTGTGTAGAATGACAAAGTAACTTTCGGATGCACCACCCACTAGATGGCCTGGTTAGACTCACCACAGTGAGCTAGGAAACTCTTCTGGCAAAAGAAGTATCTCAATGATTAGATCTTGTCCTCTAGGGGAGGAAGAATAGCAAGGCCCGGAGCCATCATGTCCACATATGGTGTCTTATTTAATCCCACAGCATTCCAGCTAGTTATACCCACTTTAATAGAAGAGGGGAATGAATTTCAAAGAAGATAAATAACTTGAATCAAGTCACACATCTTTAAATATAGTTGAATTTGTTCCCTTTTGCCTCATTCCAGTACCATTCTGCTCACTGTCTCATAGAATAAATACGGACAGAAAGGACATAACGTTTACATACACGCAAACTGATATACTTCAAACCATGTGTCAAGGGCATTACCTAAATTCAGCAAACCTAATTGGAGAGCTCAAATTAAAGATCTGTCACCCTTGGTTGCTGCTTTTTATAGAATAAAGGGCTTGCCCTCCATTTGATTGATAAGCTAAGCCAACAAGCCAATACCCTCTTTAAAAACTGTGCTACTGAAATAGCCCATTCCACTTTCTTCCTTCTGAATATCTGAATGAATAATCTGCTCTTAACTCCCCGTTCCAGCCTCCTTCCTCATGCCCTGCTGTTTTCTATACTGTGTGACAAGTGCTGCCTGCTGGCCAAACTGTGACACACTTTCATTATCATTGTGTCCCTCTTGATTGCTCCGCTGCTAATTGTCATATTATCTGGATAATTGTTATTCTATTTTCTTCATCAACCCCAGACAATAATTTTAAACCTTGAAGGATATTTACAAAATCAATTCCTCTGGATTTGAGGACTTTCCAGTTGTGACTCCGCCTCTTTTAACAGTTTTAACTCACAACTTAGATTTTTCTTCTGTGTTCTATATGACAAGGGTGACTGTGTCATTATCATGCACACAGAATATAGCTTTAGTTACATTTCATCCAGGGTTCTTGGTGCCACTTTAAATCCACTTAGTACCCTTAATCATTATAAGACAGATGGTAACTTTATTCCCTGAATCAAGCCTACTCTATTCTTACCATTTGTATATAAATAATCAGTAGAATATTTGTCTAATCAAAATGTTTGTGCAATGTGTGCCCTGTTGTTTGTGTATGCTCTAGGTCTTTCTGAATTAATATTTTCTGATTCATACTAATTTCTTAGCCTATAGTCCAGGCTTTCTATAATTTGACTCTGGTTGTCTTTAGTTTCTTCCGCTCTCCCTGGTGCTCCCACTGAGCTGTTCCATATTCCTTATATGTGTTATCCACTTCCCTGCTGCTCAGAGTGCCTTTGTGCCATTCTTGTCTGAAGTGGCTTCTGCCCTTTTTCCAGTCCTTGGAGTTTCTATACTATCTGTAGAAAGTCCCCTCTCATTTCCCTGCTTATAAAAACAACTCCTTCTTCCCAATTCCCTTTGTCTTTGTTGCATGTCTCTCTTAGAGTGCATTTTACTTTCTACCTGGCATGATAGTTACTTGTGTATCTCACTTGTTTCCTATCTTAGAATATAAGCTTTTGGAAAGAAGGGACCATTTCTGCACTTTTGCATTCCTAACAGTACCTAGGCCCTAGACCTGGTTCTTTCACCAAACAATGAATGAAGAATTAAAGGAATAATTTGATGAATGCAAAATTCATTACAAATAGGCACAAAAACAAGTCTTTTTTATTTGATTGGGTTGTTTGACCCTACAATGATTATCTTTAATACCTTCTGTATACATAACCACAATGTGTTTACATTGGTCAAAATAAAATATTGCATTTGGCTGAGAGTACAGTGACTACGTTTAGATTTCATTTGTCGTGTTCATAGTGTTCACATTGAGTGAACAGCCTTTGTAAAATCCCATGCCTGTTGAAAAGGAACTCCAGCAACAGCATTCTATTCTTTTGCAGTGCTCATGTGGATGCAAAAAATGAAATGGCATAATCTGGCAGTTCCCACGCTGGTTGTTTTAGCAGTAAATGTAGAGCAAAAGAAGGCTTACAGAACTTTTAGCTGTGTTTTTCAAATTGAAATGGCATATCTGAGTACAACTTTGTAATGAGGAATGTGAATGCATTTTCCCATTTAGAATTTAATATTTTCAATGTGTCATCATTGTGTAGGATGCTGAGATTTTAAATCTGTGTATCTAAAGACAGATGCCTTAGAAAATATATTTATTCATTTTCAGGCTCCTTACATAAACCACCATGATCTAAAATTTATGATACCTAAAGACCCTTGTTTAATAGGAGGCTATTATATCACTGTAATTGAAATATTTTACTTTATTACTCTTGCTACAAAGATCTCATTTCTCTATGGTGATGCATTGCTGTTCCAAAAGGGATAATGCATAATATATTCACACTTGTGGGTCCTATGTTCACAGCCTTCCAAATGAGATATTAAGCAAATTGCTTATGACTAACTGGTCATAAGGCAGGTCTTGTGTTCTTTTTTTCTGTGTGCCCCCCACTACCACACCTGGCTCAGTGTTGGGCACAGTAGTTGTTTAAGAGAAGGTATTCAGCTTTTAACTTGAATTGATTTTCAACATTATTTTCTTACTCATCCCTTCTTGAAGAACTGATGTCTCACTTCAGGAAGAATCACATTCTTGGCTTACTAAAGAAACTGGACAGAAACAGCTGTTACAGGAGCATCAGGATAGCCTGGCTTCGGGCTGCAGTATGGTGCAGGGAGCCAGGATATGCCCAAAGCCTGCCTTCCTCAGTTGCCCTATTCTGCCTTGGAGGATGGGACTGAGGGATACCATCCACTGTGGTCTTCCTCACAGAAGTGCCCAAATGCTGCTGCCAAGGGCTAGTACGAATTTCAGAGTCTTCCTTTGAAGACAGCGACAGGCCGTCTTGCCATTTTACATCCCTCTCTTTGCTTGCTAACCATTTGTTCCTATTCACATCAGCAGAGAGAGTGAGAAAGTGGAGGTTCAGGTGTGTTGCCTGAAATGATTTTTGCTGGAAGGAATACTAATTTGGGTTTTAATGCAAATATACCTATTTGATCTCTTT
>PVKH010041370.1:0-10953 GCA_004027955.1 Chaetophractus vellerosus
GCCATGGGAAAGGGTTCTTCACTGATCAAAGGAAACATACACAAGAAGAAACAGGCCATCCTCCTTTGTGGAAATTGTCATATCTGGGACTGCAGCAGGCACCTTGTAACCAAAAAGACAGCGAGTCTGAGGATGAGTTGATACCCTGAGAAGGGCAGAGCAGAAAAATGGAAAGAACCTGAGCCTTTGAATATGACCCTGAGCAACTGGATTAACCAACCTTAGAGCCATCCTACTTCAATACTTCTTGTAATGTACTGTAATAAATTCCTTTTTGTTTAGCATCCTCCCGCCCCCTAATTTTATTAAGCAAAGTACTAGTGAAATATAGAGATATATAACACAAGATCTCATATATAATACAGTCTGTAATACACAACAGAAAATACAGTGTCATGTAATAAGGTAATATTTATCAAGGGCTTACTCTACATCAGGTGCTATTCTAAGTACCTTATGAGCATCATTTCTCTTAATATACACCATAATTCTAAGAGAAATTTACTAATGTTATTCCATTTTAAAGATGAACAATTTGAGGCTTAGAGGCATAAAATTACGAGCACAAGTACACAGATAATAAGCTGAGAATACAGTGTTCACACAAGTTTTGTCAGCCCCCATGGCCATGTGCTAAACCACTCCACTGCAGTGCATCCAGGGAGATGCTACTGCAGAGAGATGATGATGAGTGTTGCAGGTGCAATAGATGTCCTCAAACCAAAAATGAGTAGCCTAATGAATACAAATGTAGTTATAGTGATTTGAAATTCTGCCTCTATACAATGGGGTTTTATGACTGCCTTAACTGTAGGAGTTTAGGGGAGCAAACTTCCCTCCATTGGGGTAGGAGGACTTCCTGGAGGAGGCAAAATGACTAGCTGCATCATAACCACCCGAGGAACTTCTTCAAATACAGATTCCTTAGTCCCTTCCCAAATCTGAATCAGAATCTCTGATAGTGCTGCCAGGGCTTTGGCACTTTCCACAAGCAGCTCAGATGATTTTTTTTTTGGTTTGTGAAGACTTTATAATTTTATTTCAATTTCGTATATTAATGCATGCTTTGATATTGATATATCTTTTCTATTTGCTTATACTTCTTGGCTAATTTCTAAGAATCAAGACAGAGTTAAGTAGGAAAGTACCTTTATATTGATTAAACACACACACAGACAAACTCTGTAGAGAGAAGGTATCTCCAAATCCTTTACAGTTTTTTTACATTCAAACATAAACATAACAGTGAAGTCAACTCCTTTTTCCTATGGGTTTGAAAATTGAAGCATATTTGGCCTATTCCACTTTGTGCAGTTTGGCAATTACTTAACAAACTTGAATTTTCCCCCCTCCTTTTCATTTTTTTGGAAGTATTTAAAGAGGATTGGTATTAATTCTTCTCAGAATGTTTGGTAGAATTCACCTGTGAAGCCATCCGGTCCTGGACTTTTCTTTGTTGGAAGATTTTTGATGACTGATTCAATCCCTTTGCTTGTGATTGGTTTGTTGAGTTCCTGTATTTCTTGTAGAGCCAGTGTAGGTTGTTTGTGCATTTCTAGATATTTGCCAATTTCATTTAGGTTGTCTAATTTGTTGGCGTACAGTTTCTCATAAAATCCTTGTACGATCTGTTTTATTTCTGTGGGGTTAGTTGTAATGTCTCCTCTTTCATTCTTGATTTTATTTATTTGCATCTTCTCTCTCTCTTTTTTTTTTTCCTTTGTTAGTCTGGCTAAGGGTTTGTAGATTTTATTGATTTTCTCAAAGAACCAGCTTTTGGTTTTGTTGATTATCTCTATTTTTTCCCTCAGTTTCATTTGTTTCTGCTCTTATCTTTATTTCCTTCTTTCTGCTTGCTTTGGGATTGGTTTTCTGTTCTTCTTCTAGTTTCTCCTGTTGTTCAGTTAGTTCTTTGATTTTAGCTCTTTCTTCTTTTTTAATACAGGCATTTGGGGCTATAAATTTCCCTCTCAGCACTGCCTTCCCTGTATCCCATAAATTTTGATATGTGTATTCTCGTTTTCATTCACCTCGAGATATCTACTGATATCTCTTGAAATTTCTTCTTTGACACACTGATTGTTTATGAGTGTGTTGTTTAGCTTCCATATATTTGCAAATTTCCCCCTTTATATCTTATTATAGTTATTTCCAGCTTCATTCCATTATGAATAGAGAAGGTGCTTTGTATAATTTCAATCTTTTTGAATTTATTGAAAGCCATGTTGTGACCCAACATATGGTCTATCCTGGAGAATGATCCATGAGCACTTGAGAAGAATATATAACCTGCTGATTTTTGGTGCAATGTTCTTTATATATCTGCCACATCCAGCTCATTTATCATATAGTTCAAGTTATCTGTTGCCTTTTTCATCTTCTGTCAAATTGGTCTATCTATTGATGTGAGTGGTGTGTTGAAGTCTCCAACTATTATTGTAGAGACATCTATTTCTCCTTACAGTTTTGTCAGAGTTGCCTCGTAATTTGGGGCACCCTGATTAGGTGCATAGATATTTACGACTGTTACTCCTTCCTGGTGGATTGTTCCTTTTTAATAATATATAGTGGCTTTCTGCATCTTTTATTCCTTTTTTTTTTTGTATTTAAAGTTTTTGTCTGACATCAGCATAACTACTCGTGCAGGAAATATCTTTTTCTAACCTTTCACTTTCAGTTTATTTGCATCTTTGGGTCTAAGGTGAGTCTCTTGTAGGCAACATATAATTGGCTCATGTTTTCTTATTCATTCTGTTAGACTATGTCTTTTGATTGGGGGAATTTAATCCATTAACATTCAATATTATTACTGTAAAGGTATTACTTGCTTCAGCCATTTTATCCTTTGGCTTTCATATGTCATATTTTATTTTTGTCTATAATTTCACCTTTTTGGTTACCCTTTCTGATAGTCTTCACTTCTATACTCTCCTCCAAGCGTCTTTCTCTTGTCTTTTGGTTTTTGGCTGCAGTACTTGCTGTAGTCTTTCCTGAAGTGCAGGATTCTTGTTTATGAACTCTCTTTGTTTCTGCTTATCTGTGAATATTTTAAGCTAACCATCATATCTTAGATAGTTTTGCCTGATAAAGAATTCTTCACTGGCAGCTTTTCTCTTTCAGTACCATAATAATATCATGCCACTGCCTTTATGCCTCCATTGTTTCCAAAGAGAAATCCACACAGTCTTATTGGAAGTCCCTTGTATGTGATGTTTTGCTTTTCCCTTCCTGCTTTCAAAATTTTTTCTTTATCTTTGGCATTTTGCATTTTGCATATTATGTGTCTTTGGGCAGGTCTATTTACATTTATTCTAATTGGAGCATGTGTATTCCTGGACACGTATTCATGTCTTTCATAAGAATTGGGAAATTTTTGGCCATTATTTCCTCAAATACTCTTTCTGCTCCCTTTCCCTTTTTGTCTCCTTCTGAACTCCCATAACATGTATGCTGGTGCACTTCATGTTTTCATTCAACTCCCTGAGCCCTTGCTCAATTTTTCCCATTTTTTTCTCTCTCTCTTTTTCTTTCTTTTCAATTTCAGTTGTTCTATACTCTATATCGCTGATTCTTTCTTCCATGATTTCAAATCTGCTATTGTGTGCATCTATTGCATTTTCAGTCTCACTTATTGTGCCTTTCATTCCCATAAGCTCTGTTATTTTTCTGTCCAAGCTTTCAAATTTTCCTTTGTGCTCACTCACTGTCTTCTTAATGTCTTTTATTTATTTAGCCATGCTGTCCTTCAACTCCATGATTTGATTTAGCAAAATTGTATGAACCTCATTGATTAGCTGTTTAAAGTCCTGTGTCTCATCTGGAACTTTGATTTGTTCCTTTGAGTCATTGCTTCCTTTTTCTCTGTATGGCTTGTAATTTTTTGTTCATGTCTAGACATCTGATTCAGATGCTGCATTTATTCTGATGTTCAGTTTCTCTCTCTTGCCTAGGGGTTTACTGTTAAGTAGCTGTGTGCTACCACTGTTCTTTGACTTTTTGTTCAACTTGCTCTAGATATTTAGGATTACCCCTGTTTTACTTCTCAAACAAGGGCTAAGGACCCAATAATGGGGTGCAGGCTGTTTTCCAAGGGCCTTGGAAAGGATGGCAGTAAAGGCACCTGCTTTCCTCTTTTATTAATTTAGTTTTACTTTTACTTTTCTATGCATTTTTCTGGTTTGGCCAACAGGTGGTGCATTTTGGCAGACCTCTCAGCTCAGACCCCAGGCGATGGGGGGAATGCAGTCAGTGTATCTCCTCAGGTGGGTGGGTGGTGCAGAAGCAATGTCCTCAGGGCTGGGCAAGCCTCACTAACAAACTTTCTCACAGGCTGTTCTCCACCCATGGCTGGCCACACCCTCCATCCTTCTGCCTCTTCAGCAACCAACCTGGGACAGTAAGGAAGGTGTTTGAGAAGGCAAATTATCTTTAGTTCCTTCTGGCTCCTAGGGCAAACAATGTCATGGCCCCACCCAGCCTGGAAGTTTGGGACCCCTCTGATGCAACAGACCAAGTTCATTGGCCAAAATCTGAATTTGTTGTAGGCTGTGTCCCTCTCTCTCCCCTTAGTTGGGGAAGAGGATGCTTGCAGCCCCCATGGCCTGCAGCTACTTCAGTCCACAGCCGCTGCAGTCCACAGACTGCTATTTGCTCTATAGGTGGGAGGAATAGTGCCCACTGCTGCTTTTTGCAGCTCCACTCACAGGATTTTTCAGCAAGCTGAGACTCCTTTGTCCCTCTCTCTTCTGGGTGGTGTCTCGCATTCCCCTGGTGTCCTGAGCCCCACAGCAGCCCTCCAGACAGTCTCTGCTATCCTTTAGCTATTTTTTCTAGGAGAGAAGTGATCCTTCTGTCTCTCTAATCCCCCATCTTCCTGGAAGTCTCCTTCTACCTCAGATGATTCTAATGCACACTGAAGTATGACAGCTATTGTCTAAAACCTGGAGAGAATCTGAACAGAGCAACAAGGAAGGACATAGGGGAGAGAGGCCTCTATCTGTAAAAGCACTGAGGCAGGAAAGTCAATGTTATTGTCAAGGACTGGTGAGTTCAGACAGATGAGGGTGTTCAAGTCAAGTGGGCACCACATACCAACTGAACTTGATGGGGTCAGAAAACAAAAATGATTTACATGTCCTTATTAAGAGCAATGAACCAAATACATCTGGTGAAATATTAACTCTGTCTTGTTCAATCCTGATATGCTATTTAACACCATCTTCTTCTGATCTACTAGTAATCCAATCAACTGGTCTACTGCTTTATCTCATGGCGTTGGACATCCTTGTCATCCCCATTTTTTCTTTGACCAAATGGTCTACAGAGTCTTTGGTCCCACACAGCACTACTGGAGGACAGTGGGCTCCTCCACCCAAACTTAGCCCCTCAGGAGGAAGACCCCCTTCTTCCCTCCTACCTTCAAATATTCTGCAACTACACAAACAAATCCCAGAATTCGAACAGCTAAGTTTCTCTCCACTCTTGTTTGTCCAAAGAGAGGGGGGCTCTAAACTGTGTATCTCTGGCAAGACGAAAGATTTCTTTGCCTGGAGGCAGGAAAATTCTTCAATATGTTTGACAGAATGGATTTGAATAGACTAGGATTGATGGTTAGTAACATTTTTAAATTGCAATTTTATGGACATTAAAGCATTTTTAAAATTGCATTATTAGCATTTTGTATTTCTACATAATTCTATATAATTATATTAAGTACACTGTCGAAAGAACATGAAGAAGAAATAGTGTTTTTTAAAAAATAAGATTCTGCATAAAGTCAAAGGGAGGGAGACGCAGTTGTATGAATGGCTAAATGCTTTGTTGGTTACAAATGTTTAGCAATGGTCAGGAGCTGCCCTTCTTTTTTGTCTTTCTTGTTTTTTTCCCTGTCTGACAAATAGATTTCATTCTTTGCTTTTCATTACTTATTTTGTGACTTGACCTAGCCACAGTCCTGCTCATTAGGGCCTGTGGAGGAAAGTGACTGGAGAAACTGAAAGGAGTTCAGAAAGTAGGGTTATCTATTAGCAGCACAGGTGAAGGCACCTACCTCTGGTAGGTATAACAACAGCAACAATGACTTTGACGGACGCTGAGCTCTGTATGACACATGCACTTATGGCATAGTTTTATTTGTACCCTTGTTTTATTTGCACCTCTCCCAACCACAGCTGAGAGAGGTAAACTGACTTGTGGAAGTTCAGGTAGCTAATTAGTGGTAGGTAGGGCTAGAATTCACATCCAGATGCTTGAATTCTAGCTCCAAATTCTGGGCTCTTAACCATTATGTCAGAGTGCTTTCCAAGTAACTTTGTCCTACTGATGATTTCAGATAAGTCTAAAAATAAGATAACTTGTGATTATTATCTTGAGAAGTTGAGAGTTGAGGGCTGTGAGCATGAACATCTATATACCTATCTTTTGATTAATTCAATTTGTACTTATTCACAATTATCTAAATTGTTAGATATCCACAAATCTGATTATATATATATGTAATATATTTTATGCTTTACAATCAACTATGAATTGGAATATTATAAGAAATAAAATGTACAAAATAAACTAAACATTTTTACTATGCTCTTTCATAGTTGCTTGTTTTGTAAGTTCACAACTTTTACTATATACTTTTGTTTATGTATGTTCATGTATGAATGATATACTTCAATAAAATTTTATAAAAAAACAAACAAACAAAAAATAAAATAAAACCACATTGACAAAAATGTAATACTTCTGTTTTTGTTAAACTGGTGCTTTCTGAGTTACCCAGAAAGTTATTTTGCATCTGGGCTTAATTAGAATCTTTAAATTCACATTAGTGTGCTAATATGAGGATGCTAACAGATGAAGCCTTCTGTTTGGGGTTGATTCATTGCTGTTTGCAGTCATCTGGATTTAAAAAGATGTAAACAAGAAGAACCATTTCAATGTATCGAGAGAAAAAGATTCCCCATACAAAAAACTGTTGTCCTATAAGGAAATAATATTTACTTTCCCAGCCTTCGTTAAATTCGAGAAAACTCTTGTAGTTATTGCCTGAATAATAAGGAATACCTGTTGGGCAAAATCACCACTGAAGTCGGTATCATACTGGCTACCAAATGTCATAAAGGATCAGCTCTCAGACCCCTTCGCCTCATGACTTTGGCTCCTAATCTGCTTTCTTTACCCTGAAAGTAGGTTCCTGAATAATTCAAAACAATGCATCTGAAGCACTGACTCAAGCCAGGGCTGGACCATTGTCGAGCATTTCTGAGTGCTCATGGAGAACGTAAGTGCAGAGAGAGACAGCATGGTGCCATTTACCCACGTGTAACTAATGGAGGAGAGGCGGCCCAGATACTGTCCATTCTTTCACCTGAACTTCCATAATCAGAAAAGAACATCGCCAAAGCGATTTGTGAACATCTAAAGAGAGAAGGCTACTGAGTGGCAACGGCCAGGAAATTGTGAGCGACAAATTGCATCTGACTGACATCTAATTTGTTTCTCCAACATCTCTGTCCCTTACTGAAACCTCCCCCTTCTCCTTCTAGTTACAAGAATAAGTCCTGAATGGTCAGCCCAGCGTCGAAGACCTTCCAGGATCCAGCCTTTGCATCCCTCTAAATTCTCTCTTGCCAGCAAAACTCCCCTCCGCGCCCCAAGTGGGGCTATTTGTATTTGTCCAGGCTGTCTTATGCTTCCCAGTGAATGCTTATTGTGTTCTTTTTGCTTGAAATGCTCTTTCCCTCATCCTTGTTTATATTTAAATATTCAGAATTGTTTTCAGTTGCTCTTGTGATGTTTGGTGCCATGCCCAAATCCTGTCATATTTAAATTTTGATTATTTATTTACATATCAGATGCCTCTCTGTTGGAATGAAAGATCCTTGAAGATTCTAAATTCATCTCTGTACACATTGACTTGCAAGGAATTTGGCAAATGATGGAACTCATAAATATTTTTTGAAAAAAATAGGCATAATGAATAAAGTGATAGATATGATCTATCTCAGTCAGAGAGATTTTAAATTTATTTAGAACAGGTATGAAATCAAGATGGCTCATTTAGGTGTATTTTGGTTGGAAGCATGAGATAAATTTTTTTAGAGTTAATGGTAAATAGATTTTTATTAGATTTGACTCTGATATTGAAAGGGATCATGGGAGAGCAACACAGATAAATAATGTGTCGGGATAGAGATGCTGAGGATATTTCTTTTGGAGAAGAGAAGACTGAGGGATGGTTTAGTTTATATATTTCCTTGCCAAGAGAAGTGATGAAAGAGTTTTATAGAGCAGCATAACAACTTTTGGCTATTTCTACAGAAAAAAACTGCCTAGAATTATAGAATCTTACCATTCTGTCCTGTCTTCTCTTTTATAAATGCAGAATGTCAATCTCATCAGGGTTCAAGTGTCTGCTACTAACTTACCCTAAGACTGGTCTAGCCAAGTAATAAGTGTTTTTCAATAATCGGTGCTCAAATGTTAAATTGAATTGAATTTGTCTGCAATTAGGTATGTTTCCAGCTGGCCTAAAAGTGGGGGATAGATGAAGTGACCTCTTAATGCCTCTTTTAACCTTTAGCTGCGACAATTATTTTAAGCAGTGATCAGCTTGTCTGCCTCAGGACAAGCCTCAGTTGTCAAGTTGCTGCTGCATCAGACAAGTTTCATTAGAACAAATGGGTTTCCTTTAACTTGATAAAAGCTCTGTGAAACCACCAGCAGTCAGCAATAGCTAACTCTGGCCAAGGATGCTTAGGCTCTGAAACAGAATTTGATTTAAAATTCCCATTAAGAGCCTTTTATCTGTAATAAAAAAGGAGGTTTTTTTTTTTTTTTTTTTTCTTTATCAGACAGGCCCTTTCAGTTTTGCATTCCATATTCTCTGGCTTTCTCACACACATTAATGAATGTCCTTTGGAATTCAGGAGAAAGAATAAAGTACCCTTGTCACAAACAAAATGATGCAGTTGACTCTTCGAGGTTCACTCTGAGCAGTAGAGATTGACGTGTTAGCTGCTCTGGGGAAAATGTTCAAAGTCATGCAAAACACAGTGTCCCTGGAAGCCTCACAATGTCTGTGGAAGATGCATATTTGCATGTTTAGGGCGCTTACTATGAAGCTCAGCTCTTCTGGCGATCTGCGTCACACATCTGCCTTGTGAAATTGCATCTGTCCTTTAAGTGGTGACCTCAGCCTGTCAGCAGAGCTCTCCTGCCACCCCCCCTCCACACAGCTCAACCATTCTGGAGTACCACGTGCAAGCCGCCAAATGGCGGTCAGTATTGATACCCTGATGCCATTTCCTTCTATATTTTTTGTTAGCCTCCATGTAGTCACTAGCCTAACGATCCTACTCATCTCACTTCTCCTTTGCTAATAGCCTTCATCTTATCCCACATGGGGAAAAGACAATCGGCATCCCAGTGCTGGGCAATTCTATCAGGTCAGGAGCCGCTCAGATGTGGCCGCAGTTTCACTGGCGTGCCTTTTCTCCCTCGTCCAGGACCTTCTTCTTTTTTAGCCCACCCCATGCTTCTTTCAGGTGAATTTACTCCTACTTGGAAGACCCAGGTATGTCCCAAACTTGGACACTAGCTTAGGGATTATTCGTTGAAAAGTTTGAACCACACGTTAAGGTCATTCTACAGACTCCTAGTATTATATTTAGTCATTGCTAAATTCACTGATCCTTCTGTCTGACTCCATGGCTTTCTTTGAAAAGCCCTCATCAAAAGAGTAGAAAACCAGGACAGTGGTTACCATGGTAACTGGGTAAGTGACTAGGACCCATCTTCCTAACAGAAAATACAGATTTGCAATAGGAAGTAAATAACATATCGTTCTTGGTCATATATGACATCTCCTTTGCCTTCAACCCTTTCCTTCCATCTATCGTCAACCCGACTGAAGCTTCTTTTGAATTATCCTTTCTGTTTCATTCCCATCACACAAGTCTGCAATAGCACCCCAACCACAAAGCCCAAATTCCTTACCTTGATGTTCAAGGTCCTCCTGAACTTGGGTCTATATTTACTTATTGAAACTTCCTTCTGTGCCTCAGCACCTTTCTCTCCAGCCATTTTTTTCCTGGCCTAAAAGGTAGGGGTCAGGGTCTTTGACTTTTACTGTGGCTATTTATTTTTTGTGTCTGCTTGGAATGCAGTTTCATCATTCTCTGCTTATAAAACTCTATCCAACCCTCTAAGTCCACTGAAAGTCCTACTTTTTCTGTGAACATTTTCCTCTGTAACTTCAATCATTACCATGGCACTCTCTTTCTAAAACCCACAGCACTTGTTGTCTATACTCCATATTAGGAAATATGACCATATTCAGCTTTTACTTCAATGCATGCTCTCTGTCCTATGCTTTCTAAATTGTTGAAAAGGGTAGTTTTATTCCAACAAAATTAAAAGCAGCTCGAGGACAGGGAGCATTTTAGTTTTAACTCCCATGAAGCTTAGGACCAGACTAAATGCAAACTAAATGTTTCTTGGATTATATAAAATGCATAGAAACATAATTTAAAAAAAAAGTCACATCAATTCTTTTACAGGGTCAATAAACATCCCTTTACTATGAATCCTATTTGGCTTCCCCCACACCCCCATCATCTTAATAATAATCGCATAAGGGCCCGGCTAGATAGCTCAGTGGATAAAGAGTGCGCTGGTGTACCACATGGGAGGCCCTGGGTTCGGTTCCCGGGGAACTCTCCGAGCGGGCAGACAGCCTTGAGAAAGGCAAGCCGCCGTGGGCAAGGCAAAAAGCTGCCATGAGCAGGGCGGAGCTCCCACGGGCATGGCAAAGTCACCTGTGAAAAAGTGGAGCTGCCGCCTGTGAACCCCGGAAGCCGGGCAGCCCGCAAAAAAACATGGAGGACTGCTGCCCGCAAAACATGGAGTGGAGCCGCCCGTGAAAATGGAATGGAGCCACCCTCGAACGGAGTGAGC
>PVKH010041371.1:0-10951 GCA_004027955.1 Chaetophractus vellerosus
ACCTAAAATTTTTGCCTTTGACAGACATTCAGAAAGAAGGAAGAGCAAGTTGTTTTGTTTCAAATAAAATGTCTTCTTCAATTAGATGGATATCTAGATATCTTAAGGGAGGTGTACTTTTAGCAGCGTGGAAGATGGAATTTCAGCTTGACTGAAAGGTGAAAGTTAGAATAATAGCAGACACCTTAGTAGTAATTCAATAGCTGAAGTCAAATATTGGATGAACCCACCACATGAAAAAAGCAAAGGATTATGAAAACTGAAAGTTATTATTGTATTTACCTATGTGAGAGGAGCTTCAATGGGGTAGAAGAGAAAGATGCCTGAAGCCAATGATTGAGGGAGGAAGATTACAGTAGACAGGGGGGTCAGCAAAGTCTCGCTGAAATGCCATCAGTGAGAGGAAGCCATTAAAAAGAAAGGACATAAATATCATAACAAGAACACTTAATGGAAGGAAAACTAAGAATTGGAGCCAAATATGAAGCATCATTCCTTCTTAATACTGCAAAGGGGTCAAAGAACAATGCTCTTTCTCACTGTCTGATATTACTCTCATTGTTTGGGAAGAATGTGAGCTTATAGGGGTTTGGAATTTGAAAAAATTAAGGCAAAACACCCCATTTGTTTTTAGATGAGAGGTACCATTTTATTCCTCTGCAGATCTGAAGACTAACAGTGGGTTTCAAGTGCTGCTAATACATTTCCTAAGTAGAGCTGGAGAGTATTTTAAAAGCTGACTTTGAACAATGGGGCCGGGATCACAATGGAAACTTAGCACAATGTCCAAAGCTAGCCAGTTCGGTCCCATGTGCTGACCCACTTATTAAAGTCTGTGTGAACTAGAGGGAAGGAGTGTGGTGATTGCTGCTATCTTATGAGCACTTAGGGAGCAATAAGTGATAATTAACAGACTAGGAAGCCAGGTTTCCCTAGTTCAAACCCTAGATGTACCCCTAAGTTGTTTTTTGACTTTGGAGTAGTTTCTTAACCTCCTCTGTCTCAGATACCCAAGAAGTAAAGTGGAAGTAATCACAGTAACCTATTTAATGGGGTTGTTGTGAAGAATAAATGAGTTACTATATGTAAAGTACTTATAAGAGTGCTAGGCACATAGTAGGCATAAAAGTTAACTATTATTTTTAGGACTCTCTGGATTGGGATTTAAAGAAAGAAAAATCTTGAGTATTTATTCTGAAGAGTGCCCTGAGGTATGATGAGAGCTCAATGAATTGGGCTTTAAAAAACATTCAAATAGATTAAAATCTAAAAATATCCAAAAGAATTTTTAAAAATTCCACCAAATATATTCTCATGTTTTAAAAACAGATGTATTTATTTTTCACATTCAGATTATTTCTATATTTAGACCAAGATTTATTTTGGAGTTCATTTAGAGAAAAAAATCACCCCAGTATATCTAACCTTGAAATACATGACTACAGAATGTTCATCTTAGTTCACTGACTTGCTCAATGTTTGATTCATTCACTTATTCATTTATCGAGTCACCCAGTATTTATGTTGAACACCTACAATTGCGTTATCTGTGCTTACTAGGAAAGCCACATAAGGAGGATTAATTACAGAAGTATGAAAACAAATGTATGCAGCTTCTTTTCCTACAGGATAATTTTCTTTACAAAGTCATCCCAAACTATATTTTAGTGTGATTTAAGAACATAATTTAATTTTTACCAAGTTGGAGGGAATTCTGTTATACAATGTAAGGTCCACTTAGAACTGTCAACACCCTGAGTACTGCACTGAACTGTTGGTCAGAAAGAGAGACACCTAATAACGCCTCCGGCAGGGAGTCTCATCACATGGAAGGCAGCGAAGAACGGGGCCGTGCCTGCCACCAGGAGCAGCGATATTAGGGTCCCAGCCTTCTCTATGGCTTGCAGGTGTTGGGGTAGCCAACAAAAGCTTGACACACAGGCACTGGATGGAACAATGTTCACTCACATAGAAGAAAAGACAGAGCAAGGTCTTCGCTGGCAGGTGCCAGTCACCCATTGCCAGCATTTCTCAATGCATGGCTGTAGCAATTTGATATTATTTATGAATTCCAAGAAGAGATATAGATTATGTTTGTAAACTGCTCTGTTCCTCTGGGTGTGATACTCTTTGATTGTATTAGATTCAGCTGAGATGCCTTTGATTAAATTATGTTAAGATAAGAGCTTTGAGTTGACCAAGTCACTATTCAGGGTTGAGTCCCTGCCCCCTTGGTGGGCTATATAAATGGACTCTTAATCAAGAACATGGAAGCAGATAATGCAAGAAAAGAGAGACAGCTCCATAGACATGGCGGAGGCCCTGGGAAGAGAAATGAGCCATTCGCCTGGTAGTTTACAGCTGACCTTGTGAGGAGAACAGAGCAGCTGTTAAGAGAGAAACGAGCCTCAGGAAGAGAGACGAGCCCTATGCCAGCCTACAGCTGAGATTGGAAGAAACTGGGACCACGCAACCTGAAGAGGGAAGAGGAAGGCTGAACCCTCGCCATCTTGCTTCAACATGTGGCAACAGAGTTTGGTGAGGAAGTAACTTTGAGCTGGACTCTTTAGGGCCTTGTAACTATAGGCTTCTACCACAAATACATGCCTTTATAAAAGTCAACAGATTTCTGGTGCTTGCATCAGCACCCCTTTTGGCTGGCTACTACACTGGCCAACACATGGAGATGATCTTCACACATGCCTCTTGTGTTGTAGTGGAAGGACGCTGCTCTCTACCCACCAGGAACAGATATCCAGCAGGGGTGGGCCAAGGTCATCAAACCTACATACTTCAGCCCAGGCTGTCTCCATGAATGTTTATAGAGGCTCAGGGAAAATGGGGTAGGAATGTGCCAGCAAGCCACTCTCTGGTAGGGAATGTGTTTTACCTCAAGGCACTCCTGAGAAGAGACTCAGCCCACAAGTATCATCCATCCTAGCAGCCAGGCTAGCACTTCTAGTCTGGAGCACTGGGTTTATTTGTGTGTCACAGGGAAAGGCAGGAGGCTGTGCTAAGACCGTGTCCTACCACAGAAAGCAAGGAAAAAACATCTTTTTTTTTCTTTTTTAAGTCAAGTTTACTGAACTACAACTTAAAAACAATAAACATCTTTTACAGTATACAATTTTATAAATTTTGATAGACATGTAGTTGTAAAATATCACTGTAATCAGGATATAGGATATTTCCATCACCCCTAAAATTTCCCCTGTGCCAATATTACACCCTAAACTCAAGCCCCTGGCAAAGACTGATCTGTTTTCAGTCGCTATTGTTTTGATATTTCCAGAATGTCATATACATGTAATGGTACAGCATAGAGCTGTTTGAGTCAAGGGTTTTTCACTTAGCATTACGTACTTGAACATCATCCATTTTTAACTAATATCAGTAATCTTTTTGTTAATCAATGTTTAAAAATTAGCATTCTATTTTTTGGATGTACCGCAATTTATTCATTTTCCAACTGATGAACATTTGGACAGTTTCCAATTTTGGCAATAAAACCACTAGAAAAAATTTGTGGCTTTTTGTGACAGTGAGTGTTTTCATTTCTGTTGGATAAATACATAGGCATGAGATTTTTGGGTCATATGCTAAGTGAATGCTTAGCTTTATAAGAAATTGCCAAACTGCTTTTCAAAGTGGCTATACCATTCTGCATTTCTATCAACAATGTATTAGAGTCCCAGTTGTCTTGCATCTTGCGGGTACTTGCCATTGTCAGATTGTTTTTCCCTTTTAATTGAAACCATTCTAATGGTTTAGTAGTAAACTCCTTGTGGTTATAGTTTGCATTTTGCGAATGTCTAATGATGTTCGGCATCTATGCATGTGCTTAGTTATCCATTTATCTTTTTTGTTGAAGTGTCTCTACACATCTTTTGCCCACTTTTATTGGGTTGTTTGTTATTTTATTGCTGAGTTGTAAACGTTTTGCATGTGTATTCTGGATGGCAGTCTATCAGGTAAGTATCTCACAATATTTCCCCTAGTCTATGAATTATTTTTTTATTTTCTCAACATTCTTTCAAAGAACAGACATTTAAAATTTTGATGAAGGCCAAAGTATCCATTTTTTTCTTTTTATAATTTCTATTTTAGAAATATGAGAAATATCTAAGAAATATTTGCCAAAACTCAAAGAGCTTTCCTATGTTTTTTTCCTAGAAGTTTTATAGTTTTAGGTCTTATATTTAGGCATATAAATTATTTTGAGTTGATTTTTAAAAAATACAATGCCAGGTACAAGTCAATGTTCACCATCAGATATGAATATCCAACTGTTTCAGCACTATTTGTTGAGAAGAAAAACTTTTCTTGACTGAATTGCCTTGGCATCTTTGTCAAAAATCAGTTAACCATATTATGTGTGGGTGTATTTCTGTTCTGCGCTATTGATCTATGTGTCTGTGCTTTTGGCTATAACATATTGTCTTTATAACTGTAGCTTTAAAGTAAGTTAGATAGTGTGAGCCCTATAATTTATTTTCATTTTTAAAATTTTTTACAATCGTTTTTGCTATTCTAGTTACTTAGGACTTCCATGTAAGTTTTAGAATCAGCTTTATTGATTTCTATTAAATAAATCCTGCTGGGATTTTGGAATTGTGTTGAAATCTATGGATCAATTAGGGGAAAAGTGACCTCTTAACAAGACTTAGTCTTTTAATCTAAAAGTAAGTACAGTACAGCTCTCCATTTCTTTAGTCTTTTTGTATTTCATTCATCAATGTCATGGTTTTTAGCATCCAAACCTTGGACATATTTTGCTAGATTTATTCTTATCTCACATTTTTAGTGTTATTTTAATTGATACTTGAAAAATAATTTCAATTTTGAATTGTTATTGGCAATGTATAGAAATGCAACTGATGTATGTTGTATGTTGTCTTTGTATCATGCACTTACTAAACTCAATTATTAGTTCTACAAGTTTTATAATAGGTTCTTTTTGATTTTCTAGAGACAATCAAGTCATCTGTGAATAGTGACATTTCTGTCTCCTTTTTAACTATCGACACCTTTTATTTATATTTCTGCTTCATGTGGTGGTTTGACATGGTATGTACCCCAGAAAAACATTTTCTTAAATTTAATCCATTTCTGCTGTGTAGACCTATTATAAGTTAGACCTTCTGAGGAGGCTACTTCAGCTAAGGCATGACCCACCTCATTCAGGATGGATTTTAATCCTCTTATTGGAGTCCTTTATAAAAGGAATGAATAAGAGAAAAAGAGAGAGAAAGCCATGGGAGCAAACTGAAAGCATTGAAACCTGGAAGAGAGAGACCAGCCGATGTCTTCAGGACCTAAGGATGGCCAGAAGCTTGTCTTCAGAAAGAAAGCATCACCTTGATGATGCCTTGATTTGGACATTTTTCTGGACTCTAAATCTAAATGAATAAATTCCCATTGTTTAAACCCAACCCATTTCATTGTATCTGCTTTAAGCCACCTAGGAAACTGAAACACTTCATGACGTTGGCCAGTACTGCCATTACAATGATGAAAAGTAGTGGGGACAGTGCACCTCCTTGTGCTACTGATCTCAGGGAGGAAGCACGCAATCTTTCACCATTAAGTATGGAATGCAGTGGTAGATTTTTCATAGGTGACCTTTGCAAGTTGAGGAATTTTCCTTTAAGTCCTACTTTGGTTAAACATTTTTGCATTTACTTTGTTTTTGTTCTTTAAAACCATGAATAGATGTTTAATTTTAATATTTTTTATTAAAGCAGCTGAAGGTTTACAGAAAAATCATGCAGAAAGAACAGGATTCCCACATACTATCCCCTTCACACACAATTTTCCCTATTATTAACATTTTTGCATTTGCGTGGTAACTTTGCTACAATTGAGGAAACAATATTATTATAATTATACTATTACTAGAGTTCCATAGTTTACATTAAGGTTCACTCTGTGCTTTGCAATTTTGTGGGCTTTTTTATTTTTTATTTTTTTCTGGTAACATATATACAACCTATCATTTGCCACTTTAACCACTTTCAAATATACAATTCAGTGGTGCTGTTTAATTCTGTTGAATGCTCTTTGGATTATCTCTTTTACTCTGTTAATATGATGAATTGCATGGATTGATTTTCAAATGTTGAATCAATTCTGCATCTCTATCATAAACCCTATCATGTTATATTATTCTGCTTATATATTTCTGAATTCAATTTGCTAATATTTTTTGAAAATTTTTATGTTCATTGGGGATATTTGCCTATAGCAGCACTGTCTAGTAAATACATACTGCAAACGACATATGTAAGTGTAAATTTTCTTATAGTCATAGTTTAAAAACTAAAAAGGGTCAAGATTATTTTTAATAATATATTTTATGTAATCTAAATATTGTCATTTCAGTGTGTAATCAATATAAAAATATCAGTGAGATATTTTATATTCATTTTTTTCCACATTAGGTCTTTGAAATCTGGTGCATATTTTATACTTACAGCATATCTTAATTCAGAATAGCCATATATCAAGCACACAGTAACCATAGATGGCTATGTTTTGATAACCTCCTATACACCCTGTTGATAAGTGATAGATCTCCCACCCTAAATACTACAGAGAAGGCTGAATACACAACACCCAACACTGTATAGATGAAATCAAACACAGGTTTGTTAAACATACAGCCAAGAGGAGAACACAACAGGCCACCCAGGGCCAGCTGGGAGTGTGCTCAGAATAGAATGAACCGCCAGGGCCTGTGCAAGGCAGGCTTTGTAGTAGACAGTAGTTTACTACTGATTCCCACAGGAGGACGTGATTGGCTTGTTTGAAATGTGTGATGGGCTGACAGGGAAGTGACATCCATTCAGCTGAGGGCCAGGTAGAGTGCAACTGGTCTGGCTTACGGGGAGGGCTTTTCTCAGTGGGTGGGGAGACATGTATGGTAAGAACAATGAAACTTAGGGTTAGTCCTTGGGACCCTGTGAGGCTCAAAGCTATCAAGGCGACCCATGAAATGTTAGGCCTTACAGTACAGGCTCTTGGCCACCATGGCATATATTATAGGTTTATAGTTTTCTTGAATGTTTTTATATCATTTTAGTACTACTGGCTTCATAGATGAATTAGGAAGTACTACCTCCTCTTCTATTTTTTTAGAAGAATTTATGGAGAATTGGTATTATTTATTTCCTTAAATGTTTGATAAAATTTTCCTGTTAAACAAGCCGGATAGGCCTAGTGTTTTTCTTTGTTGGATGGTGTTTAACTTTAAAAATAGATATAGGGTTTTCCCAGTTATCTATTTCTTCTTCCAAAGTAAGCTTTGGTAACTGTGTCTTTCAAGAACAAAAAGTTGTTCATAATCTTCTGGTAATATACTTTGGATGCATGTAGAATGTATAGTGCCATCCCTTCTTTCATTTCTATTAATAAATTGTGTCTTCTCTCCTGGTTTTTTTTTTTTTTTTTTAATCTATCTAGCTAGATGTTTATCGATTGCTTTGCCTTTTTCAGCTTTTAGTTTCATTGATTTTATCTGTTGTTTTTCTGTTTTAAATTTTGTTTATTTATGCTCTTATCTTTATTAATTCCTTTCTTCTATTGGCTTTATCTTTAATTTGGTTTCCTTCACCCCCACAATTCCAACATTTCTTA
Source organism: Chaetophractus vellerosus (assembly GCA_004027955.1). Lineage (NCBI taxonomy): Eukaryota > Metazoa > Chordata > Mammalia > Cingulata > Chlamyphoridae > Chaetophractus > Chaetophractus vellerosus. The sequence goes on from PVKH010041371.1 coordinate 7,636, forward strand.
GGGTAAAAGCACTGATCATTGGTTTAAAACCTTTCTTCTTTCCTACTATAAGCATATAAAGATATAATTTTTCCTCTAAGAGTTGCTTTAGCTGTGTTTCACAGATATTGGTATGCATAACGCTGTGCTTTCATATTTATTCCATTCCAAATCGTTTCTAACGTCCCTTGTGAATAACTCTTTGACACTTCTGTTTTTTAGAAGTGTTTTGTTTCAAATACTTATGGATTTTCCAAATATCTTTCTGTAATTTTGTTTTTGGTTTCTAGTTTAATACCATTGCACTCAGAGAACATAGTTTGTCTGATTTCAGTTCTTTTAAAGTTACTGAGCATTGTTAAAGCCTAGAATACCATCTATTTTAACGAATGTTCCATATACACTTGAAAAGGATGTGTATTCTCCTGTTGTTAGGTAGACTGATGTGTAAATAACATTTAGGTCAAATCAGCAGATAGGGCTTTTCAGTTCTTCTCCATCCTTTCTGATATTTTATCTACTTGCTGTATCAGTTACTGAGAGAGGAATGTTGACTTCTTAAACTATAATTGTGAATTTGTCTATTGTTCTGCTCAATTCTATCACTTTTTGTTTCAGATATATTGAAGTTCTTTTGTTAAGTTGGTGTCACTTAGAACTATTGTCTTTTTGGTGAATTGACCTTTTTATCAGCACATAATTCTGGTCAAAATGCTGAAAATTTAATATAATTTACCTTGCTTATAAAATAGAACCATTTATATACTGACCCCCAAAACTGATTTAATTCAGGTATTTTTTGTTTGTTACAACTCATTGGATGAGGTTGTCAATTATGGAAGCAGAATATTTAAAAATATTGCAGAAAGTTTAGTTTACTTATATATTTAAATGTGTTTATTTTAATAGGTGTAAATAGTAAAATTCAAACTTAGGAAACAGACATGGGAAATATGCAAGTTATATTTTCATTATACCCCTCTGTGTCCTGTAGCACCTGATGCATATCTCTAGTCTGAACTTTGTGTTCCCTTATTTCTCTTTCTTATAATATATCTCTGGTATCAGAACTGTGTCTGAATTTCTAATGCCCAGCTCAACAGCTGATTCATAAATGGTGCTCAATAGTGTAACTATATAAACATTTAATGAATCACTCAGGCTTTCTTCACTTTGCAGAAGATTTATTTTTTAAATGCTAAGCTATCCTAAGATATTTCATTAAGTCATGTTGTGAGGGTACTAACCATTCCAGTTTGCCTGGGACTGTCTAAGTTTTAGCATTGGAAGTCCTGTCTCAATCTGGGCTTACCTGGATGGTTGGTTCCCTACAACTTCTTAGGTTGCATCTGAATGCTTACCATGGGAGCAAAATAGTATGCACTGGTAGGAGTTTGGCCCCCTGTCAGTGGGCCCTACTTTGGAATTTATGCTCCCCAGTGTGACAGGAATGGACTCAATTGTGGTTTCCCTACATATGGCTCGCTGCCCATTCTACTTGAAGCTATAGTTAGTACTAGAGTCGATAGTCATATGTCCAAGACACTTAAATGTTTGGGCTGTCCATGTGCCAGCTGGGTCCTGAATCTCAACACAGTTGCAGCACCTATTCTCGAGTTCATTGGACTCACCCAGGACTAACCCAGGACAACTAACAAGGAAATGATGATGGACAATGACCATCCCAAGGAATAAAGAAAGTCTGCAATTGCAAGCAAGATAGTTCCATGCATCTGCCCGATGGGATCTAAGCCCCCTCTCAATTACAGGTGGAGTGGATATCACCATCCCAGAATCCTCAGGATTGGGGAATGAAAGATGGACTAGAGTGGACTCACTGTTGGAATCACTACAGACTTTTTGTGATTCTAGCAATGGGGGAACTATTATCATGGATGTGGAGACAGCAGCCACTGGAGGTTCTGAGGGAAGGGAGAGGGGAAAATGGCTGTAATATGGGGGCATTTTCAGAACTTGGGAATTGACCTGGATGACATTGCAATGACAGATACAGGCCATTATATATCCTGCCATAACCTACAGAATTGAGTGAGAGAGAGTGTAAACTACAGTGTAAACTATCATCCATACTTAGTGGCAATGCTCCAAAATGTGTTCATCTATTGTAACAAATGTACCACACTAATGAAGGATGTTGTTTTTGTGGGAAAATGTGTGAGGGGTAGGGAGCGGAGCATGTTGAAATCCCCCATATTTTTTGTGTACCATTTATGTAATCTAAGTATCTTTTTTAAAAAATAAAAAGTGTATTAAGAAAAGTAAAATAAAATAAAATGTATCCATCCATACAAAAAATAGCATGAGCTGAAATAATTTTTATGCTGTGAGGCTGACGTGAGTCAGAATTTTCCAAATGATTCCAATTGAATAATGAAGTTCATTAACACGATTTTAAGTCAGGGACATGTAGGTGTATAAAAATGAGATTAGAATGAATGATGATTTTAAATGTTATTTTTCTTTTTCAGCGTAAACGTGTCCTTCTTTGTAAAAATAATGCCTTTATAACTTGTTTTGGTTGATTCTTGATTCAGAGGAGGTACAGGAAGCAAAATTGAATTTTAGAACACTGTTACTCCTTGGCATTACACCCAACCAGGTGAAAAGTGGAACACTGTGTTTAGAAGCCAGCTGGGTTTCTGAAAAATGCCATACCGCATGATTTTGACAAAGTTGTCTTCCATTATGTGTTAACTACATCTGAGAGAAAATAGGCTTAATTTTGTTGGAACAAACTGATAGAATAATCTGTTTTCTTTAACAGTGATGATTCATAACCTCCCTTTCTCATCTATAAATCCCAATTTCAATACTTTGCTCTGTTTTTCAGCAAAGTGTTTTCTGGTATTGTGTTAGCAGAATAATATGCAAATATAAATCACACCGGGTTGGAATGTTTCCTTAGCAGAAAGAGCAATGTTCTTGCTGGCAAGAGAAGAGTAAATGTCTTTAATTATCCTTTTGCTATATAACCATCTGAGAAAACGTACCTGCAAGGGAATCAACCAGTCTGTACAGGCTGAGAATTAGATTGTTCAATTCAATTCAAGGAAGACAGAGTACTTAATTACCTTATTACACCAACTTTCTTGGTCTCTTATGATCTGAGATGTAGTTGAGATGTATGAGCTGATACAGTCATGGTCTGTATCTCTCACACAACTGATAGATTCCAACAAAATAATGGCTGGTATAATTCAGAAACTATATTAAGATACAGAAGCCAGAAGTTGCTACCATAGATTAGCAACCAAGATGAGCACAAATGAAAGAATGGATGGAAATTTCCAGAGCAATCTGATTTTTCTGTTTCTTC
>PVKH010041372.1:0-10950 GCA_004027955.1 Chaetophractus vellerosus
ACTTTTGTTTATACATACCTACAACCACCATCACCATCATTAGGACCAGGAAACCCCTTTTAATAATATCCACTTGTCTCCCTCAGAAGGAGTAAGAAGGTGGCAGATCCCACCCTGCAGAAAAGCAAAATGTCCTTATACAAGTTAAAGAACAACAAACACCAGTATACCACCTCTACCGCTATAGTTAAGAAAAGGATAAGAAGACACATTGGGATTGAAAACTGCTGTGGGCCAGGTTGTGGAATAGGTGAGAGCCTTAGAGGAAGGAGACAACCCCAAGAATACTTGGACTTAGGGTTCTAACAAAAGGTGAGATCAGGAGTAGGGAACTTCACCAGAGATGCCTCCCAAGGTTTAATAGTCACTGTAGTGGAAACGGAGAAGTTGCTTCAGAAGAATATAGGCATTGAGGCAAAGCATATGGTTGATGACAAATCAATGAGAATGGTTCCTTTCCAGGTCCTTTGAAGGCATGGGTGGAAAGTACTGTCTAACAGTTTAACCAAACACAGTAGGCTGGGTCCACCATTCCTAGTAAAACAAAGATTCATGAGAGTCACATCCCCTCTAGGTTTTCTCACTGGCCTGGTTCCCTTCTAAGAGACATAGGGCAAAGCACACACAGGCCTTCTGTACCCAAGGAGTGGGTGGTTCAGTGTCAGTGCTGTTATCAAAGCCTATGCTATGATTCTTGTCCATCCACATTGCATTTCGGGGTTGGTCAGGGATATGGAACAAAATGGCTAATCAAAATATTTTTTCCATCCATTTTCAATTTTTAGTAAAGCTCATTTAAAGCCAAATCATATGGAAACAATGGATTTTGAAAGTCTCTTTATTGTTAAATAAAATGTCATGTATATTAACCTTATCTCTATAGTAGATTCAATGATTTTTCAGGGACTGGAGGATTGTGATTTTGCATTCTGCAAAGTGACATATATCAAAGAGTTCTACAGTGGATTTTGTTAAATGGGCAGAGAGGACAAAACTTCCTATATGTTACCAATTTCACTTTGGGCATTTACCATTTATGCTTTTTTTATATATATGATGACTAAGAACTCTAATCTCAGTGTGGATTTTATTGACCTTGATTTTTTCCCGTTTATCTATGAAAGTACATCTATTCATCCTTTTGAGATTCAAAATCCTCTCGATGCTTGTCTTCCTTTTCTTTCTCAGGTATGCTATACATAATATTAAGTAAAATATAAAGTATGTTAAACAAATCTACTTTCTACAGTGGCCTGAATTTTTTAAAGAGTTAATTACCACAGAGTGACTTCCATAGGGAAAATTGTGTTTTGAGTAATAAAATAAGGACAGTTACATTATAGTTTTCCAGATGATGAAAATTGAACCCATATTTATAAAACACTTTCCCATATTACAATATTGTGCCTTTATGTTTTAAATTCATACTATCTTTATATTGTATAACTTTTCCTTATTGATGGAATAGAAGTCATTTCCATTACAAAGAGAGTGGCTTTGAAAGAAATTTCAATTTTATTCATAATGTCAGAATTGAATATTTGAAGAACTCATCAATATAGCATGTGATAACAAAAATGAAATCAAACTTTATTTCCTTAATTTTAATATACTTAAAATTTTTTTAAGTAAAAAGTTTATTTGCAAACATTTTGTAAATAAGTCAGTGCCAAACCCAAAGTGGTAAGGAGCTAGAAAGGAGTAGAATGGAGAAGCTTAAGTAGGGCAAATGCAGAGGCAAGTGAGGAAATGTTCTGATATGGACATCTAAGATACATTGCCTTATTTGGTCTGTTTCTGGTAGGAACCCCCTTCTTAAGGTGTCTATTTCTCATGGGTTGACATTAAGTTTCTCTTTTTTAGTAGGCAGCCCTTTATGGGAATGGTATGACAGGTGTTTACCACAATGGCAGCTTCTCATAAATTTAGAATTTGTGACTTGGGTTTACCAATCAGGGATTGGCCAAGGCTACTTACCCCAGCCTCGTTGTCCTCCTGATTTTTCACAATTTCCTCCGTATTTGTTATCTTCTGAGCTCTGAGAGATTGACCAAAACTTAGCTTTAGTACAATTTTCCAACACTACTGTTTTATTCATAAGTCACAGGAGACAATGTCAGATTCATTAAGTGTTATTTGTCTTTGGTCTTTCTTCTTGATTCTGTTTCTCAGGCCACATTGTGGCCCTCTGACTTTGCAAAAAGCACATGTGACTCTTGAAAGAACACAGGGCACCAGGGAGACTACTATAGTGACTTTAAGGAGGACAAGACCAAGAGACAGGAAGAGGCCCCTCAACCAAGGTCCTGAACTTCCAAACCAATTACTGCTAAACAGATCAAAGAAGCAGTTTTAGCGATGTGGCTTGCTCAATAATTTTGTGCAATTGAGTTTCTATAATGCCAGAAGTCTTTATCCAGGTACAACAAGTGGTATTAGCCAAAACACAGACCTCCTCCTGTTCAGTCAATAAATAGTCTAAGGCTATCCTGTTCCCCAACACTACCTGAGTAAGGGAGTCAAGAGACTTTTGTTGGGTGGCTATGGCTTTGAGTGGTTGCCTCAGCAAGTGCACCTTCATTAGAAATGAAGATACATTTCTAATCATAGCTTCATTAGTGCTAACTACCAACTAAGAGAAGAGAGACCTGTCAAAGAAAACATATCCTGAATCATGGACTCCCCCCAGCAAATCAAATATTGATTATGTAAACTTAAAGCAGTCATCTAGCATTCAGATTCTGATATATTATGTAAGGAAACTGGGGTAGTGGGAGAACAAGTGCACATTGTCCAGTCATTTGCCAACTATTATGGCACTTTAGTGGCCAGAAAAATTCTGGACCAGGATCAGAATGTCTACAAACAAATATATATCCTTCTGGTACACAAAATATTCCTTGTGAATTATTTATATTTAGGGATGAATTCTTGAGGATAGAGTACTAGTAATTGAAAACCAATCACTTGTATTTGGACTACCCCATGGCTAAAACCCATGACTCTGTGATGACATGAAATATTTGCAGATTATCAGCAAGTTGTTTGCAGAGGTACATTGATTTTCAATACAACTAAAGGAGCATGGTGTATTTGGAACCCTAGCTGTAATTTTACAAGCATCGATATTAACATACTTGTCACATTTAAAATATTTGAAGTTTGTGATGTCTTATAAGTAATAAGTGGTAATTTAAAACACTAGTGTTTCCTTGTTTCAAAAAAGGGTACTCATATCTGTAGTGTCTTCACACTAGTGAGACTTGGACTTGAGGATATAAGATCTAGAAAAGTAATTCCATTTTGTCCTGACCCCATGTCTGATGTTTGCTTCTGTTTGTTTAAAAATAAGAAAGGGTAACGTTAGGTGAAATTGTGTTTGTGGTTGATGATGATAGTTCCAATGGCTCTGTATACTTTAAGAGATTCCCATAATTATTTACAGAGGTAGATCTTACCATCTGTAGATGAATAAGCTTAGCTGATAGAGGGGCTGTAACATGTACAGGAAACCCAAAAGATTGGGAACCATGGGATAAACTTATTTTCACGTTCCATTTTCCTTGTGTTTCTACACTTTTTGTATATGCTATTATTTTATTATATATAGCAATGTTGCAAAGAACATTTTCTAATCACAATAAATAAAACTAGCAATTTCAAAATCAGAAAACAAAAAATTATTTTACCTAGACATAAAAAGGATCTGATCAATAATCTTAGAAAAGAACAATAAATGCACTAGAGAGTGCTGAAAAAAGATTAAAACTAGATCCTTTTAGGGCTACTTCATTTGAATAGCTATTTGGGGGTTTAAGAAATATATATTGTTTAAGAATAAATTAATTCTTTACTGTACGAAGAGCTTGCACAAACATATATACACACTTAGGCACATTGATAACATAGTTTCACATTAAGTAAAATGTGATTTTTTTGGATATTTTTCCATGTCATCAAGTCAACTAAAAATGTAAACACCTAATAAGGAGCTTTAAAATGTATTCCTAGGTCAAATTGGCTCAATAGACAGTCCATGAAAGGGAATTTCATTTCCTTTTATGTGTCTCAGTTACCCCATCAGTAGATTAAAAACATGTATCAAATTTTTAGGAAATAATAGCAAAATCTAGTCAGAAATATAGTCCTCATCATTACTATGATAAGGCAAAAGAGACACTGCATTTAGCCAACAGCGACTCAAATAAAGGAACTCTAAAATACACCATTGAGCACATAGTTTATACCATTTGTACCAGGAAGGACTTTAGCTCTTTATCAAGCTGCACATTCAGTGTTTGTTATGCCTTTCCTGAAATTTCTAAAGAATAACAACACCAAGTACAAAAACACATCATTTTATATCGATCAATTTTAACAGTACAATATACCTACTTCACTGTATTAAAATTTACCAAATTGAGTGGTTTTTCTCATATAGTGAGGATTGTGATCATTAAAGTAGATCTGCTTATGATTGAATGAACCAACTCTTACTGATATTGTCTTCATTTCAAAGTCACAAATAATAGAGAAGAATATTTAGATAAAACTGCAAGTTCTAACCTTCTCAGCTTTTAAGGTAAACAAAGTTTTTAAGATAACAGCTCAATTATTCTGGGGTAAAGTTACCATGGTAACTTTTGTAATAGTTACAAGTAACAGAACCTTACTTTAGCAATCAAAGATTGATTACACATTCTGTAAAACAGGAAAAAGCAAACAATTGTCATTCTTACACTAGATATAGGCAGTACTCTGTTCCCTCCTACACTATTTGCTGTGATATTTCTTAAAATGCAGGCAATACAAGTATAATTTTGAAAATATTGAACTAACATATGTTAATCTCCATCTCAACCCCCATTCTTTTCCAGAAGCTGCAGCCATTTTATCTAGAGAACAGGAGAAACTGAATACCATTTTAGGAAGAAAGAAAATGTAAGGGATATTCCTGACACTTTGGAACAATCCAGCTTTCCATCTGGTGGAATGTGGGAATAAAACAGAGTGTCAGGAAGAGAAAAGAGATGAGGCAATGAGGTTCCTGCTTCCCTCATCTTCACATTTTGAAGAGTGTGTGAGATTTAATAAACTAGAAGTGTGTGGAAGAAATCAGTAACAGAACTTCTGGTCCTCTTATATAGGAGTATTCTGGAGATTGGAATTTAGAAACAGGGACCACAAGCCTTCCTAGGTCTACTTAGTTCTAAGCCCTATTCAGCAGGACATGTGTGTGATTCCACATAATTTTAGTAGAGGTGGCTAGACCCATTAAATACATTTTATCAAAGTTGATTCAGTTCTCCATTGATCTTACAAATACTTCTTTGATAAACAACTTTATGCATATGTTTTCTCATATTTGTGAATGTAAACTTTCAGATCAGAGCTTTGGAAGGTCAAACACATAACTACGTATATATACATATATATATATATATTATATACATTGCCAAATTGCCTTTAGAGTTGTTGCATTTTGAATTTCTACCAGCAATACCTGAAGTAACTTTTCTTCAGTCTCACCAGTAGAATACATTGTCAAACTTTTGGGCTTTTGCCAATCATATAGGTAAGAAAAAGTATATCTATTATAATTTTCTTTTAGTGAGATTGAATATATTTTCATATGTTTAAGGGCCATTTAAATTTCCTTTTTTTGTGAAATGTGCATTACATGTTTTCAGTTGAGTACTACTAAGCATGTACATGTGAGAAAACTGAAGCCAGAAGAAAAAAAATAATCTGAAAGGAATCTTTAATTTTTCATATGTTAGAATATCCAAGAAACAGTAGGAAAAGACAATGAAAGGGGTTTAATCCTATGAACTATTAAAACATGCAGCAAAGTATTTACATTTAAGACAGTATTGAAGTGACATTTAAAGAGAAAGAGAAAAGGGTGGAATAAAATAGAAAATTTAGAATTATTCCTAAGTACATGTGGAATTTTGCAAATGATAAAGCTGACAAATAAAAGACAAATAAATGATGTCGAGGCAACTGGAGAAACATTTGGAAAAAAGATAAAATTGGATACACACCTAAGACTATAATCAATTTTATAATGTAAAAAATGAAAAAAAAGAAGCCCCGAAAAAAATACAAATGTATCATTATATAACTAAGAAGCACAGAAATATTTCGAATTGTGAATCAAATCATAGAACAATTGGAAATTTTCATAAAATCAACTATGTATAATTGAAACACTTCTGTTTAGAATAACATTAGCATAATCAAAGTTAACAGGCAAACTAAGACAATCTCCCTTCTAGATAAAAGCTCTTAAAAATTGAGACCAAACCCAAGAGAAAATGTGTCACAAGTAAATCTAGCTTTAAAAAAAGATGGAGTTTACTTCCTTCCAGTCTTTTAGTGTAAAATTAAATATAGAATTTGACAAATGATCTTAAGTAGCTAATATTTCACTGTTTCTTCAGGGACATTTATTTAATACAACAATTTTATTCTATTTGTCAAAAGAAGCATTTTTATTCCTCCAATACTTATAAACACTTGAATTTTACCTATAGTTTCAAAATTACCTTAATTCTTTTGATCATTTACTGTAGAGAAAGATTAGGTCCTTAAAATAGTTGGAGACAATAGCAGCAATGCTACAACAGCATCCACCAATGTGTGCATAATAACATATTAGCTATCAGTATGATTATTGTCCTAATTCCTGATTTTGAGTTGACTCCATCAGGAATAGCAATGTGGATGGAATCCTAACTCAGGATCAAAAGCTTTCAATGTTTCATGCCTCAAGAATTATGCTTGAAAGTAGTGAGGCAAACCTCCCTTCTGGTCAAAAGCAGTGGAAAATAATTCAACAGCATTGGTGATCCTGAAATTTTACCATTGCTATGAGCACCTATGAGCTTAGAATCAATTGACTTTATACTTTGGCATACTTGCTTATTTGGTGCAATGCCAGGGACTGTAAAGATTGCTTTCCCAAAATATCAGTCTTTTGTTCATTCCTTAGTTGGAATCCCTAGAGAAATATTTGATCAAGGCATATGACACACTGTTTTGTTAAACTTTTAAATATAACTTAGACGTGCTTGCTTCAGATAATTGGGCAAGGGCACTGCTCTTGGTTATTTGTAACTCTGCATGTCCTTATTTCCCTCTGTTTCACAGTGTTGTCATTAACAGTAATTAGCCACTATTCTAGCCCCTCCTCTCGTGTCATCTTGGTTTTCTTTTCTCTCCGTAAATTTACAAAGAAGCTATAGATAGTCATTTCCCAAAGTAACAAATAGCTTTTTAAAAGCAGTGGACTTGACTTTTACAAGAAAAATCATCCTATGACTGTATCGTTTCTCAAATAACTAAATAATTTTTCATGGTCTTTGTCTCGGTTGAAATGTAACAAGTATGTCTTTTCTTTGATGTCAAATTGGTTAACATGGTTCATGATTCACAGATGGTAAAACAGGATATAGACGCATAGCTCTTCAGGGAAAAATACAATATTTTCAGAGAAGGTAGAAGAAAGGAGAGAATGTCCAATGTACTATATCCTTTACCTCCTCTCCCTGCTCCCAAATAAACAGAATTTGCTAATATTGAATACCATTAATTTTAAACTTACCCAGGCAATAATTGGTTTTGTGATGGGGCTTTTATCTTTAAACCGCATAGCCTTTATCAAGAAACTTAGATAATCTTTCAGGTAGACGATTGGTCTCAAAATAACCTTGTAATATTTGCAGTGGCTCTAGCTATCTGATAGAGCCTCAATGAGACCCTGGCTTTGTTTTTTACCTCACCTTCCCAGTATATTTCCTCCCACATTTCCTTTGTTTATATGATCTGCTCCCTAGCTCCTGCCTTGAATCATCATTCTACTTGTGGCCTTGTGACCCAATTGTCATGCTCATCTGTTCTCTTCTGATCATATGATAAACTCTCTTTCCTCTATGGCAAGGTTTCTCAGGCTTGGACTATTGATGTTTTGGTCCAGGTAATTCTTTTTGGGGGTTAGAAGGAGTGGTCCTGTGCATTGTAGGATGTTTAGAAACCCCCTGGCTTTACTTGCTCAATGCCAAGGCTCCTCCTATCTGGTCCAGACATAATAATAAAAAGTATCTCCAGATATTTCCAAACCTCCTTAGAGAGAAAAATGGTCTCTGATCGGGGGCCACTGCTCTGTGGTGTTATTGGTTTTTCTATCCTATGCAAGAAGAACTAATTATCTTTCAGTTGAGTTTCTTCTTGTAGCTTTCCTCATCCATCTGCATTTTTTCCTCACAAAATCCAGATATTAACAAGAGTGTTTTTTCCTAAGCTGATCAGTATACAAGAGTGCAATAACACAATCATGAATACTGAGTTGGGGAATTCTCAAGGGTCTACAACATTTTTCAGAGGCTAGAAAGGCAACCTAATGGATGCCCATTTTACTTTCATTACTTTTTAATTACCTCAGGGCAAAACATTTAGCAGCATTTTCTCAAATATGCATATCTTACTATCTTTTCTTACTATAGAAACAAATGCCTGCTTGTATGCAAACTATTTGGGATCAGATTTTACTTATCAGAGGAGTGGTTATATATCTTCTAGTTTCAGAATCATCTTCAAAACTCCATTTAAAATATAATCCATCCCTAGAGTCGGGTGATTTTAACTGCCATAGGCAACACTGCATCTGGGAATTGGTTGTCAATACTGTCCATCTATGGATGGAGGTAGACATTCACAGGGTTGTCAATACTGTCCATCTATGGATGGAGGTAGACATTCACAGGGCATAAGCATTCTGAAAGGGACTTCTGAAACGGAGATAAGTTGTGTTTACGGGGAATGAGTATTTCCCCAACCATGGATCTAAGACTTAGATGCTCTTTCCTGCCACTACCAGCTACTTAGGAGCAGACTTTCCTTTCTTCCTTGAGCATCTCAGAAGAAAAATAGTTTCCATACTATTAAGAGTGAAAAACATTGGTATAAAAAGTCCTTATTTTTTTTCTCTCAAAAGTCTAACTCCCCATTGTGATTATGGCATGTCTTTCTATTAATAACAGAAGATTCATCTATATTTTGGAGAAAATGGCAGTTTTTTCATTGCAGTACAGGCTGGCCAAAGCTCTGGAGAGAAAAGCAAGAGCCTCTGGATATGTGGGAAGGCAGGAAATGGAGCCAGAGATAAGGAAAGAAGAAAATGTACCTAATAGCTATTGAATATCTTACAGGAAAATGGATTTGATTAATCCTGACATTTAGAAATAATGTTTTCTTATATTACTTTTTAAAGATATAGACTGAGAGAGTATTTGGAATTGAAGTTCTCTCACAGTCCAGACTTTTAAATTAAAAAAGAGAAGATAAATTGAGAGAGAGTCACCTCTATTTACCTAGTGTTATCAGATGAAGCCTCCATGGGAAAATCATAAATGCTCTAAAGAAATTGGGTGAAGCACCAAAAACAAGTGCCCAATGAAAACTTACTTCCTAGTCAAAGAATGGTTATTCTTAAATAAACTTCATCTTCTGCAAGGTATAAGAATTTTCAAGGACTTGACAAGGTGAGAAGTGTCACTCTGCAAATATATAGAGTAATATTGATTCTATATCCATCAAAAATATTAATATAGTCACAGATTTATTGGATTCATATTGATTCCAACACTCTACCAAAAATTCCAATAAGTAAAACAATAGCCTTTATAAAATGGGTCCATTAGTGACTAATATACACAATTTCTTCTGACCAAAAGATATTCTTTTTTTTTTTAAGATTTATTTTTATTTATCCTCCACTTGCTGCTTGTGCTTGCTGTGTCCATTTGCTGTGTGTTTTTCTGTATCTGCTTGTCTCCCTTTGTTGCATCATCTTGCTGAGCCAGCTCACTGCACTGCATGGGCCATCAGCCAGCTTGCCTTCACCCAGTGGCCCTGGGAATCGAACCCAGGGCTTCCCATATGGTAAATGGGGGCCCAGCCATTTGAGCCAAATCTGCTTCTCAAAAGATAGGCTTTTAATGAAAGTTTGTTTTGGTTATATCATGGTTAACATAATGAACTTATAAACCAAATAAATAATAAATATATAATGTAAAATATATTAAGTATTTAAATATATTGTTCAACCAAAAGTATCTAAAATAATTTAATACAAACCTATAAACTCCATATGATAAGCAATAACAAGTGTTCTCTAATGCAAATATTAAGAGACACTAAGCAATATACCAAATCTTTGGAAAACCAAATTATGAAAGTGAAGTATATTATCAGAGTATTTCTCCAAGGATGAGAAAACACTTTAAACAGGTAAAATTAATAATTGATAAAGATAAAATGTATAGACTGTCTATAAAACAATAACAGGCTATTATTAAAAACAAAATAAAATAAAAAGAGATCTTGAAAATTCAAAATTTGGTTGCAGAAATTAAGCATAAAATTACATGAATTTCAATAAAAGAACTAAACATAATGAAACTAATAAAACAAATTATTGAGCTGCAAGATTTATTTAGGGAAAAACAGAAAGTTAAACTAGGAGTTTTGATGTTTCAGTAATTACAAATTCCAGAAGACTAGAATACGGGGGATATGAGGAATAAAATTCTTAAAGAATTAATCGGAAAATACCCTAAAGCTTAAAAAGACATATTGAAAAGACTTATAATTGCTAAAAAGGAGTAAAGGAAAAATGTCTATAATAACAAAAATTACATTCTAGGAACATTGTGAGAAGTTTTCAGAAATGTGAAGAATTAATAGACGATCTTATAAGTAATTTGATCTACAAGGGAAATCGTGTCTGTAATGGTTTGACAGTTTTATCTAATTATAAATTCCAAATATATAAATTGAATCATGCTTGTAAACTGATCTCTTCATCTGGGCATGATTGGGTTATGATTAGGGCGTTGACTGGACTGGTCAGTAGGACGTTGAGCCCCACCCCTTGGTGGGTGTGGT
>PVKH010041373.1:0-10949 GCA_004027955.1 Chaetophractus vellerosus
GGGAACAAAGGAACCCGGAAGCCTGAACCCTGGAGACATCGGCAGCCATCTTGCTCCAGGACATGGACTTTGGTATGGGAAGAAATTTATGCTTTGTGGCCTGGTAACTGTAAGCTTCTACCCCAAATAAATACCCTTTATAAAGACCGACCAATCTTTGGTATATTTCAAAAGGCACTCCTGTGGCTGACCAAAACAACATGAAAAGAATTATAAACCATGATTAAGTGGGACTTATTCCAGGTATGCAAGGATGGTTCAACATAAGAAAGTCAATTAATGGAATATACCACTTTAACAGAACAAAGGGATTTTTTTAAAAAAAGCTATAATCATCTCAACTGACACAGAAAAGGCCTTTGATAAAATCCAGCACCACTTCTTGATAAAAAACATTTGGAACACTAGGACTAGAAGGAAACTCCTTCAATATGATAAAGGGAATATGTGAAAAACCCACCACTAACATCATACTCAATGGGGAAAGACTGAAAGCTTTTCCTCTAAGATCAGGAACAAGACGAGGATGCCTACTGTCACCACTGTTATTCAACACTGTATGGAAGTTCTAGCCAGAGCAGTTAGGCAAGAAAAAGAAATAAAAGCATCCAATTTGGAAAGGAAGAAATAAAACTTTCACTATTTGAAGATCAGATGAACCTATATTTAGAAAATCCAAAAAAATCTAAAGCAAAGCTACTAGAGGTAATAAATAAACTCAGCAATGTGGCAGGATACAATGTCAACACCCAAAAATCAGTTGTTTTTCTATACACTAGTAATGAGCAATCTAAGGAGGAAATCAAGGAAAAATTCCTTTTAAAATAGCAACTAAAAGAATCAAATATCTAGGAATAAATCTAACCAAGGATTTAAAGAACTCATACAAGGAAAACTACAAAACTGTGCTAAAAGAAGTCAAAAAAGATCTAAATAAATAGAACTATATTCCATGCTTATGGATTGGAAGACTAAATATTGTTACGATATCAATTCTACCCAAAATGATTTTCAGATTAATACAATCCAAATAAAATTCCAACAGCCTCTTTTGCATAAATTGTAAAGCCAATTATCAAATTTATTTGGAAGGATAAAGGGCCTTGAATACCCCAACACATCTTGAAAAAGGAAAACAAAGTTGGAGGACTCACAATTCCTGACATAAGCTACTATAAAGCTATAGTTGTCAAAACAGCATGATACTGGCACAGGCATTGATATATAGACCAATGGAATAAAATTGAGAGTGCAGAAAAAGACCCTTACATCTATGACTAATTGATTTTCAACATGGATGCCAATTACACTCAATGGAGGAAAAAAAAATCTCTTCAACAAATAGTGCTGGAAAAACTGGCTATCTATGTGCAAAATAATAAAGGAGAACCCCTATCTCACACCATACACTACATTAAGTCAAAATGGATGAAAGATCTAAATATAAGAACTGGGACCATAAAACTCCTAGAAGACATAGGAAAGCATCTGCAGGATCTTTTGTTAGGCAATGATTTCCTAGACTTTACAACCAAAGTGCAAGCAACAAAAGAAAAAATAGTTAAATGAGGCCTCATCAAAATTAAAATCTCTTTTGCATCAAAGACTTTATCACAAAAGTGAAAAGACAGCCTACTCACTGGGAGAAAATATTTGGAAATCACATATCCAATAAGGGTTTAATACCCAGAATGTCTAAAAGAAATTCTTCAACTTATAAACAAAAAGACAACCCAAATAAAAAAATAGCTAAACGATTTGAATAGACATTTCTCCAATGAGGATATACAAATAGCTAAAAAGCACATGAAAAGATGCTCACCATCATAAGCTGTTAGGGAAATACAAATGAAAACCACAATGAGATACCATTTCACACCCACCAGAATGGTTACTATAAAATAAATAAATA
Source organism: Chaetophractus vellerosus (assembly GCA_004027955.1). Taxonomy (NCBI): domain Eukaryota; kingdom Metazoa; phylum Chordata; class Mammalia; order Cingulata; family Chlamyphoridae; genus Chaetophractus; species Chaetophractus vellerosus. The sequence goes on from PVKH010041373.1 coordinate 1,913, forward strand.
AATAAACAAACAAATAAATAAATAAACAGAAAATTACAAGTGTTGGAGAGGATCCAAAGAAACGTCAAATGTCATTTGTTATTGACTGGAATGTAAAATGTGCAGTGGCTGTGGAAGACAATTTGTTGGATCCTCAGAAAGCCAAATATAGAATTATCATATGACTGGCAATCTTTATCTTAGGGGTATACCCAAAGAATTGAAAGCCGGGACTCTAAATAGATATTTGCACACCTATGTTCATAGTGGCATTATTCATAATTTCCAAAAGATGGAAGCAACCCATAAGACTAATGAATAAACAAAATGTGGTATATACATTCAATGGAATATTATTCGGCATTAAAAAATAATGAACTTCTGGTTCTTGTGAAAACATGGTTGAACCTTGAGGACATTAGGTTGAGTGATATAAGCCAGACACAAAAGGATAAATACTGCATGACCTCACTGATATGAAATAATTCAAATAAGCAAACTCATAGAGTTAACATCTTGAATATAGGTTACCAGGACTGGTGGGCGTAGGGAATGGGGAGTTAATGCTTAATTTGTAAAGAGTTTCTGTTTGGTTGATTCTAAAGTTTTGGAAATGGATGGTGGTGAAGGTAGCAAATTATTGTGAGTGTAATTAACAGCACTAAATTATATATGCGAATGTGCTTAAAAGGGGAAATTTTAGGTCATGTATTGTTACTAGAATAAAAATTAAAGGATGAAACAGAGGTCCATACAACACAGTGAACTCTATTTTAAGTTAAGGAATATGGTTAATAATACAATTATAAAAAATGTTCTTTCATCAGTTGTAACAAAGGTACCACACTAATGCAAAGTGTTAATAATAGGGGTGCTATATGGGAACACTCTATTTTTTTATAGCTTTGTAAACTATTATTTATTTAAAGCACCATTTATTGAGGAGTTACTATTTTCTGGGTCTTGTGCTAGGGACTGGGAATGCAAAGATTGATATGCTCTAGTTCCCTGGAAAATGGGGGATAAGAGCAGTTCCTATGTAGTGGTTTGCATGGAACAAGGCATGTGAACTGTCCCATAGAACCTAGGGATGGCTCTGTCAAAGTGACCAGTGCCATGGTGATAGCAGTCATCACAGTTGTGGTCATAGTAATGGTGTTTATAGCAACGGTGGTCACAGTGGTATAGCATTAGTGGTCATAGTGGTCATACTGGTAGTAGTCTTTGTGACCATGGCAATAGCAATAGTGGTCATAGTGGTGGTTGTCACTGCAGTCATCTTCATAGCACTAGCAGTCATAGTGGTCTTAACAGTGGTGGTCATAATAATAGTAGTCACAGCGGTAGTGGTTGTAGCAGTGGTGGTCATAGTGGTAGATGTCATTGTGATCAAGGCAATAGCAATAGTGGTCAGAGTGGTAACAGTCATACAGTAGTGGTCACAGCACTCATGGTCATAGCAGTTATAGCGGTTTGATATAGTTTATGAATTCCAGAAACAGATATTGGCTATGTTTGTAAACTGGTCTGTTCCTCTGGGCATATTAGATTATATTGGATTCAGAGGTTTCACTATTACTTGATTAAATAATGATTAAGGTTTTGATTGGACCATGTCAGTAGGATGTTGAGTCCCTACCCCCTTGGTGGGCGGGGATTCACAGAGAAACCACACCGCAGAGAAAGGAGGTTGGAGTTTTAATGCTGGAGCCCTAGGAAGTAAATACACACAGAAGCAGATACACGAGGAGAGAGAGAAGGCTGCATTAGAGACAGCAGAGGCCCTGGGAAGAGAGACAAGCCGTTTGCCTGAGAGTTTACAGCTGGCCTTCTGGAGAGGGCAGAGCAGTTGAGCCCGTAGAGAAATGAGCCCCGGGAGAGAGACGAGACGTAACCCAGCCTACAGCTGATATTGGAAGAAGCTGGGACCACGGAGCCTTAAGAAGAAGAGGAAGGCTAAACCCTTGCAGACTTCGACATGCTCCAACATGTGGCAACAGACTTTGGTGAGGGAAGAAGCCTACCCTTTATGGCCTGGTAACTGCAAGCTTCCACCCCAAATAATTACCTTTTATAAAAGCCAACAGATTTCTGGTATTTTGCATCAACACCCCTTTGGCTGACAAATACAGCAGTGGTCGCCATTTGGTAGTTGTCATTGTAGTCATGGTCATATCACTAGAGGTCATAGCAATGGTGGTCATAGAGGTAGTTGTCATTGCAGTCAAGAACACTGTATTTACTGTATTTTTTACATGATTTTTCTGTTAAAAAAGAATATGATGCAATGGCAGGAGGTGATGTCATCAGGATAGCAGTGTAACACATCCTCAGGGCTTTACTTGTACAGACAACTATTTAGTTAATTTAAAAGACACATTCCACTCACTTGGGGAAAAAAAATGAGGCAGATGGCCTGGGGCAATAGTTACTTGCTTTAAGTCCAACAGTGGAACACGGGAGGAAGAGAATGTCTGTCTCTTGGCAAATAGAGGGGGCATTTGACTCCTGTGAACAGGGTAACTCCTGAGGCCACTAGCATGCACAAGCCCAGGAGAAGATACAGACCCAGAAATGATAGGGAGGGCCCTATCTATACTTAGCATGAATCTTGAGCGGACCTTTGTGATAGGAGGGCTGATACTCAAGAAAACATGTCATATCACCAGCTGGTTACGAGCGCAAGAAACAAAATATTAAAATATTAAATGTACAGTGTGCAAAAAAAGATACAAAACAAACAAAGAAACAGGAAATGATGGTCCATCCAAAGGAAGAGGATAAAAGTCCAGAAAACATCAATAAAGAAGACAAAATTATGGACATACAGGAAAAGTAATTTTTAAAATGATCTTCAATATGCCCCATGTGATAAACAAAAAATACAGAGAAATAACTACAGGGTATCAGGAAAACAATGAATGAACAGTGTGAGAATCTTATTAGGTGGCAATAGGGATAGGGAATAGGGAGTTAAGGCTTAAAATATACAGAGGTTATTTGGGACAATGAAAAAGTTTTGGTAATAGATGGTGGTAATGGTAGCACAACATTGTGAGTGTAATTAACAGTACTGAATTATATATTTGACTGTAGCCAAAAGGAAATTTTAATTTGTGCATATGGTATTAGAATAAATTTTTTTTAAAAAATCCATGGAACTGTACAACACAACCAGTAAACCCTAAATTTAGCCATGGGCTGTAGTTACCCGTGCAATTATAAAAATGTGCTTTCATAAATGTTAATAAATGTACCACGTCAATGCAAGGTGCTAATAATAGAGTGTATAAAAATTGTCTCATGCTCCTATAGGGATGCACAAGTCCAAATTCTGTAGGGCAGGCTGGAAATCTGGGAACTTTGATGAATGTTTTCAGTGAATTCCCCAGGAGAAGCTAGCTGGCTGGAGTAGAGATGGAAAGTCTCTCTTCTGACTGCTGAAATCAAAACACCTCCTTTTAAACCTTCAACTGACTGGATGAGATGTCTCTTGTTGTTGAAGGCAGTCTCCTCAGTTGATTGAAGATGTAATCAGCCATAGATGCAATCAACTTACTGATGATTTAAATTCATGAAATGTCCTCACAGTAACAATTAGGTCAGTGCTTGCTTGACCAAATAACTAGACACCAAAACCTGGCCAAGTTGACACATCACAGGATATATGGGAATACTGTATTTTATTCATGATTGTTCTGTAAATCTACAACTTCCCTAATAAGAAAAAAAAAGAGTAAAATAATTTTTTCACAGTATATAGCTTTAACAATTAGGGCTAGGAATGATAAAAATAGCTTGGAAGATTATGTTTTGATTAGAAAAATGTATTTTCTCCTCCACTTCAGAACTAAAAAAAAAAAAGAGGTTATCTCTGTGTTCTGATGCCAAAAATAGAATATTTCATTTCAAAAAGAACACCTTAGAGAAATGACATGCCACCAATAAAGGCAGTTACACTAGAAAAATATCTTCAAGTTTAAGGCAAGAGTTTTTTCTGTTATAAAAGTGATTAGGATTTTAGAAATATTTTCAAACAACACAGTATATCCGTATGATGTAATTAATGTATCTTGACTTTGCTATCAGGCTTCAGTTCAAGAGTACTAGAATCAGTACAGGAATGGTTAAAAACAATCAAATTCTCAGACATTGATGGTTTCAATTTATAAGCTTCATTGAAATAAATAGGGTATGAGTGTAGCCAATGTTTCCCAAACTTGTCTACCCATTGGAATCACCGAGGGCATTTCAAAAAATATTGGTGCCTGGAACCTACCCCCAAAGATTCTGATTTACTTGGGTTGGGGTATGGCCTGGGCACTGGAATTTTTAAAATATCTTTGAAGCAAATCTGATATGGAGAATAATTGGGGGACCTGTGGCATAGGCAAAGGATTCCGTAGAGCAAGCATAGTTCCCAAGTATCTCCTTTCCATCTTTTCCTCAAGGGATGTTCCAGGGTATGGTCATGGAGAGAAGCCCCCACTTGAGTTTATTCCTCTTCTTCCCCCTTTATCCTGTCCTCTGCTGGAAGAGTTACATCAACTGCCCAGAAACAATTTCTGTAACTTCATCCAAGACCAATGACCAGATTTCAGACTGTAATCCTTGTTGTGCCAGCACCATGCCACCTCCAAGCCTCTGCGTCTCTCTTACTTTAAGCTGTGTCATGTCACAGGACGAGAAAACTTTTATTTATTTTCACCTAAGAGTTTCCCATGGGCAAGACTTTCATTCTATATTAAATGACATCAGTATTGAGGGAAAACATGGTTTCTATCCCCATTAATTTTAGGTGGAAGCCAAAGGTTGGATGGTAGCTTCGAAGAATCTGGTGATCCACAGGCAAATGAGCTGTGACGTGAGATCTGCTCTATGCCTGTGTGCCTGTTGGTAGAGGAATGAGGTGAATTGGGTCAAATACAAACTTAGCTTTTGAATTGAGACACAAGGAAGTCATCTACTCCTTTCAACATAGTTTCAGCTTTATGGCTTACATGGGAAGTAATGATGAAGGTACTTTTGCAACTTGATTTTTTTTATTTATTAGAAAAGTTGTGGGCTTACAGAACAATCATGTATAAAATATAGGATTCCCATATACCTATTATTAACAATTTGCATTGGTGTGAACATCTGTTACAATTGATGATAGCACATTTTTATAATTGTATAATTAACAATAGTCTATAGTTGAACTTAGGGCTCACTGTGTAGTGTAGTTCTGTGGATTTTTTTTAAATTTTTTTATTCTGTTACCATTTATACAATCTAACATTTTCCCTTTTAATCACATCCAGGTATATATATATTTCAGCACTGTTAATTACATTCACAATATTGTATTACCATCACCACCATCCATCACCAAAACATTTCATCATTCCAGATAGGAAACCTGTACATTTTAAGCCTTACCTTCTTATTCCCTATCCCCATCCACTTCCCTGGTAACCTGTATTCTAAATTCTGACTCTATAAGTTTGCTTATTCTTATTATTTCATATCAGTGAGATTATATCATATTTGTCTTTCTGCTTCTGGCTTATTTCACTCAACATGATGTCTTCAAGGTATATTCATGTTGTCACATGTATAAGAACTTCATTCCTTTTTATAGCTGAATAATATTCCATGGTATGTATATACCACATTTTATTTATGTATTCATCTGTTGACGGACACTTGGGTTGTCCATCTTTTCACAACTGTGAATAACGCCACTATGAACATTGCAACCAGAATTTGAAACCTCAAGTATTTCACCTCCCAGACTACACCTTCAAAATAGACTGGGTAATATATAGTGGATGTGGATTGTGTGCATAATGAGGTTATATAGGAGAGATTTTGTTGGCCCTGAATGACAAAAATAGCTGTAAAATTTTAAAGTGGTTTTATGATTTTAAAAAATAACCTCATATTGGCCTTAGAACATATCTGCATAATATTTTTATTCTTATGATATAGTTGAAGGAATAGAGGTTCACAGAGTTTAAGTAACTTTCTCAGGATCATAGTAAATGCTAGAGTTGGTACCTAAACTCATTTTTTAGAACTTCCAAGAAGTAGATTAGCTCTGTTATTGATCAGTAATTAGGAAAATGTAGCAGTCAGCGTTCTTGGCAAGCAAGGGCAGCTAGCCCTACATATCTTAATCAAAAGGTGGATTTAATTGGAAGGTTAGAGGGGGCTCATACAGCCAAGTTGGGGTCAGGGAAGGAGGAGAAAATGTCTTTGGAAATGGACGTGAACCAAGGGGGCCACATAGGGCACATGCAGCAACAGGCTGGCCATCACGCTGCCTTGCCAATGCTACTGATGGATGCTGCTGCCTCAAATTAATCCTGACCTTTCCTTCCTTTTGGGTCAGACACTCCAGCTTCAAAGCCCTGGTAGGAATGTTCAATTGATCATGTGAGGCATCCTGGTGGTAGGGAGTGGGAAGAGAGGCTTTTCCCATTTTAGTTTCCATAATGGGAAGCAGAATATTATGAACCCACAGAACCACCTCTAATGGGGAACACGTCTACAGAAAGAAAGGTTGAATGTGACAGCCAGAGAAATGACAAATGTCTCCTATAGAACAACGCTAGTTTAAAAAGATATATCTATATTCTACATATATCTATATTAGAAAATCTCATAAGAGAGGGTTCCAAGGAAAATTTCATTATTCACAAGCTCATAAAAAAAGAATATTTTTATTCATTCTTTTAATTTAAAAAAAAATTGTGCTTAGTAACTCAAATAAAGACATTGGGGACATTAGTCAATTTGCACATTGAGAAGAAAACAAAATTCTGCATTGGGAGAATTTGTTGTTTTGCATTCTCATTAACTTTCTCATTCACCTCTGGGGCTGAAGAAATTACCCCCATTCAATATGGCCATAGCCACATTAGCCCAGAGTCTGGAAACATACCCCTTGTTTGTTCATTTGTTCATTCATTCATTCATTTGTTCATCCTACATTTATTATGCACTTTATGTATGCTAGCCACTGAGGTTTTCATTACCTGATTCTGGAAATACAGAGATAAAAATTTGTAGATCCTGAAAAAAATATCTTGTTTGTTCATGCATGTAAGTGGGCTTATTTAGACATGTGTGATTGTTTGTGTGTCTGTGTTGCTATGCAAGAATTAGACATAGTCTGATTTTTCAAACTACGTAGGAGATTTAGATAGTTTAGAGAGTCACTTTATTAATAATATTGGTGTAGCAGAGAGACTAATATGGTTAGACAGTGTTAACATTTTTCATCATCTTGGAAATTTACCTCCTGTGTTATTTTCTAGTTTCTTACCTGCTAGGTTCCTTTATTCTCTTTTGCTATGTGCATATGCACACAACTCAAGAAAAAAAAACTGTCCACTTATTATGAGTAAGTGTTATTTTTAAAGAGAATATTAGATATTGAAAGATTTTATTTCATAAATCCTTTTGGTATACTCGCTATCTTTCAGAAAAATAAAACAGAGGGAGCCCACCAAGGACTGATTTAGATTTAAAGTCAGGTTAATTTAGGTGATAAAAACAGAGCTAGAGCCATATATGGGAAGGGCTGAACATGACTTAATGTTATCATTGTTTTAAATCTTTTTCTAAACAGTGCAAGCACCACCACAATTTATTGTAACATCCTTTGTTTCCTGGAGCTGTACCTGGGATATATCAGCTAAGTGTCTGTTTTCGTAAACCAAAGCAGAAAGGGCTCCCTAGAACCATGAGGCTTAATCTGCAAAGCACAAAGAGGCATAATAGACTTTATCAAGACCATTTATTCTTAGGAGAAATTGTGTAAATACTTTTTCAAGTGTCAAAATAATAACCTCTTGTTACTGGAAGCTAAATGTAAGAGCATCTATGTTTGCTTTTTTAGGTATTCTGAAGGCCATTTCCTTTTAAAAACAAATAAGTAAAAAGAATGATCATCTAGTTTTCCACTTCACAGGGAAAGTAAAGCATCAGTTGCTTAAATACCTATAAGATAATGGAATTAGGTTTCTCTAAGTTTTTCAGTCCCTGGGGGCTACCCTTACCTTCAGTACCCAAGTAAAATGACTTGAGCTTCTATCCTACATACTTAGGGGAGTCTACTGGCCCACATGCCCCTATGCACCTCCTTGCCAGGCCATGCTGCTCAGTATACTTGGGTAGGAGGAGCTTGTCCTACATTAGCTGCAGTCAGCCCATGCTACAGCTTGGATCACTAATATTCCCAGACTACCCCACTCCTATATTGCTTTTGGCACTTCCATCCCTAGACCACTTTCCTCACAGCTTCTTTCCATACACATACTGATTGAAATCTAGACGACGACTCTTTTGCCTTCATTTCCCAAAGCACCACTAACACAAGACTGTTGTTACCAATTAATCTCCTTTCCTGCCCAAACATCCCCTGGAAGCCATGCCCCTAGATCTCTTCCATCTATTGATATGATCCAGGTAATAACTATATCAGTTTCAATCTTGAACAACATATGCAATCCTGTCATTTCTTTCCACTTGAGTGAAGTGCCAGCCTCCACCTGCATTTGATTATCTTCTTATCACTTTTGAAATGTCATCAGCCATTGTGTTCCCTGGCTCCACCAAAGCTTCGCAATTTGAGAGAGACCAATGTGGTTGGTGAAAATGAAACACAGCCAAGATGAGTTAGGCAAACCCTGGCTGTATTAATGAATAAGAAACTGTGGGAATCTCTAATACCACGTTCCAAGACAAATGGATCTATTTCTCAGATTTCATAGGCTTTGGAAAGCATACTTCATAAAATCCAAAACTATGCCCTGGAACAGGGTTTCTTAACAAGGGGTCCGTGATCTTGAATTGAAATTCAAAAAAAAATATTATCCATGTGGGGACGTGTTGGTGTGGATGTGATATATTTATTAAATAATACACAGTATGGTGTGGACTTGGTAAGGGGTCCATGGTTTTTACCTGACTGGCAAAGGGATCCACGGTGCAAAAAAGGTTAGGAACCCTTGTCCTAGAAAGTGGCAGGATGAGGAATTAAACATGAAGACCATCACCTGATATTTTT
>PVKH010041374.1:0-10943 GCA_004027955.1 Chaetophractus vellerosus
TGATATGTTTTTAAAAAGGCCCCAAACCCACAGGAATGGATTACTTCAGAAACAATCCCTTTCTTTTTGGGATTCACAAAATAACTTCAAACTGCTATACATAGTATAGCTACCCCAGCTATCTTTTGGTTATTAATTGCATGGAGTATCTTTTACAAACCTTTCACTTTTAACCTATTTGTGTCTTTAGGTCTAAGGTGAATCTTTCATAACATATAGTTGAATCATGCTTTTTATCCATTATCCCAATCTCCATCTTTTGAATAGGGTGTTTAATTTATTAACATTCAGTGTTATTACTGTAAAGGCAGTACTTACTTTAGCCATTTTGATAATTTGGGTTTTATATGCCATATCTTTCTTTTGTCTCTCTTTTCTTTTATTGCAACCTCGTTTTCTGTATAGTTGAACTTTTGCGATATATCTGATTGATACTTTCTTCATTTCTGTTCCTATATAATTTTAAAATACTTTCTTTGTACTTACCCTAGGGTTTATATTATACTACCTACATCTATAACCTAAATTTAACAAGATACCAACTTATCTTCAATAGCGTACATGTTCTCTGATCCCATATCTCTCTTTATCCCTTCTATACATTGTTTTTGTCCCACTTTACCACTTTATATTTTGCATGTGCATTATCAGGAAATATACCTTTTTTCTTGTTCAATTGTATTCTGATTCTTACAGCAATTAAAAAGTAGAATTGTAAATTGATAATACAGTACTGTTGGGTTTTGCATTTGTCCTTTTAGTTACCCTTACTGACAATCTTCGTTTCTTCACACTATTCCAAGCCATTCTCTCTTGACTTTTCCTTTCAACTGTCAGAACACCCTTTAATAATTCTTGTAAGACAGGTCTTTTCTTGATGAACTCTATGTTTCTGTTTATCTCTGAATATTTTTAAATTTCCCTCACTTTTGAAGGCCAGTTTTGTAGAATAAAGAATTTTGGGCTGGCAGTTTTTCTCTTTCAGCACCTTAAATATATTATACCACTGCCTTCTCACCTCTATAGTTTCTGATGAGAAATCAGCACCTATGCTTATTGAGGAGCCTTTGTATGTGATGAACTGCTTTTCTCTTGCTGCTTTCAGAATTCTTCCTTTATCTTTAGCATTTGGCATTCTGATTAGTATGTGTCTTGGAGTAGGTCTATTAGGATTTATTCTGTTTGAAGTGCATTGGAATTCTTGGACATGTATAGTTATAGTTATATCTTTCATGAGATTTGGGTAATTTGGGCCATTATTTCTTCACATAGTCTTTCTGCCCCTTTTCCCTTATCTTCTCCTTCTGGGACACCCATGATGTGCATGTTTGCATGCTTCATGCTATCACTCAAATCCCTAAGACACTGCTCATTTTTTCCTCTTCTTTTCTCTATTTGTGCTTCTGACTATATGATTTTGATCGCCCTGTCTTCTAGTTCACCAATTCTTTTTTCTTCCTGATCAAATCTGCTGTTGTATGCCTGTAGTATTTTTTTCAATCTTTACTATTGTGCTTTTTATTTCCATAATTTCTGTTATGTTTCATTTTAACTTTCAAATTCTTCTTTATGCTCACACATTGTCTTCTTAACATCCTTTATTTCTTTATGCATATTTTCTATCATCTCTTTGAATTAATTTAGGAGTCTTGTTTGAACTTGTTTGATTAGTTGTCCCAAATTCTGTGTATCCTGTGACGTTTTAATTTGTTCCCTTGATTGAGCCATATCTTCCTGTTTCTTAGTATGGCTTGTGATTTTTTTCCTGTTGCCTAGGCATCTAATTATCTTGATGAGTTAACACTGAAGTAAGCATCTCTCTCTTGTCCAGAGTTTTATTGTTTTTTGGCTTTGTGCTAAGGCTCTTCTTTGACACTTGGTCCAACTTATCCTAGACCTTTAGAGTAGCCCCTTTTTAACTGATTAGATTTTCTAAGCTCTTCTTCATCTGATTCTTGCCCTAGATATGCAGTACAATTTTTAAGGTTGTATTTTTTTGTGTAATTGTTTCACCTCCAAGAGAAAGCTTTATTTCCTCTGTTCCTTCTCTGGAAATCTTGATTTGCTCTGTTTTTGTGTGTGTGTGTGTGTGTGTGTGTGTGTGCAGAATTTTCTCCCTAGCTCCCATGATTTGTTTAAATCCTCTCCCTCAGTCAGTGCCCCATTTTCCTTATACTTTTCAGTTCTGGGACCTCCAGTCTTACAGCAGTTCAGCCCTTCATTTCTTCCCCATTAGGGTATCCCTTCCTGGGTAACAAGATGAGGTCAATCCAGAAAAGTGGGTCACCCCAGGAAAGTATGCTCTGCCTTTAGGTGGTCCAGCCAACAGAAACTGAATTGAGTGAGCACACCACTTGCCAGCCTTTCTACAGAAAGGTCTCTCTCTTCCCCTTCCCCTCCCCAGGGGCCCTTTTATTTTCAGCATTCTAGACTTGGATCCCTATGCCTGGATATGCATGGGATTCTAACTTGCTGCTATCAGTGGCTCTATAGTCTGTTCCCTGGTGGGAAGGACCCAGGCCACTGCCTCTGAGCAACTCCCAAGTTGTGTGGGACCAGGTGAGGAGGAGGGAAGAAAACTGCTGATTTCAGGACAGAAATTTCCCACTTGATATTTTTCTTTTTCTTTGATTCTGTATTTGTAGATTCCTTCCCCAGTCTCTACCATTGTCCTTTTATTCAATGAATCTCTGGGGAGGTTTTTTTCAGGGGACATCTTATGTCAGCATGTTGATGGCATTTCTCTGACCATTTCTTCTTGAAATTTCTTCTGACCATTTCAATTAACCAAGGATATTATTTTCAAAAGATAGTGTTAGAACAATTGCTATGCAAAAGATGAACCTTGACCTAACATCACACTTGAAACAAATATTAACTCAAAATGAATTGTAGCTCTAAAAGTAAAATGTAAAATGTAAATTGTAAAACCTTTAGAAGAAAACATAGAAGAAATTCTTCATGACCTGGGGTTAGGAATAGAATTCTTAGACATGACACCAAAAGCATAACCCATAAAAGAACAAGTGATAAATTAGATTTTTGAGAAAATTAAAAACTTTGCTTTGCAAAAGACATGTTAAGAGAATTGGGGGAAAAATTACCTTCTGGAAGAAAATATATGCAAAATCACTTATCTGACAAAAGGTCTTGTATCCAGATTATATAAAGGACTCTTAAAATTCAACAGTAAGAAATAATACAATTTTAAATGGGCAAAAGACTTGCATAGACACTTCATCAAAGAGTATATAAAGATGGCACATGAAAAAATATTCAGCATCATTAGCCGTTAGAGAAAATCAACCTCTATAATGTCTAAAATAAATAATCCTGATAATATCAAATGCTGACTAGGATTCAAAACAACTAGGGTTCTCAAATGTTGCTGATGCAATTGCAAAATTATATAACCAGTCTGCAAAGCAGTTTGGCAGTTTCTTATAAAGTTAAACATACATTTACCATATGATCTAGCATTCCCACTCTTGGGTATTTACCCTAGAGAAATTAAAACTTATCTTCACCCAAAAACCAGTACAGGAATGTTTATAGCAGCTTTATTCATAATTATCCCAAACTGGAAACAAGCCAATGACCTTCAATGGTGTATTAATTTCCTTTGCTGCTGTAACAAATTACCACAAACTTCGTGGCTTAAAACAACACAAATTTATTATCTTACAGTTCTGGATGTCAGAAGTCTGAAATGGGTCTCACCCGGCTAAAATCAAGATGTTGGCAAGACTGCATTCTTTTCTGGAGGTTCTAGAGGAGAATCCATTTTCTTGCCTTTTCCAGCTTCTAGAGGCTGCCAGCATCCCTTGGTTCGTATCCTCCTTCTATCTTCAAAACCAACAATGGCTGATTGAATCTTTCTCATGATGCCACTTCTTTAGTTCTGACTCTTCTGCCTCACTTAAAGACACTTTTTTTTGTTACATATCCCCCCCCTTTTTGCTTGTTCTTGCTGTGTTCATTTTTGCGTTCTTCTGTGTCTGCTTTGTCTCCTCCCGTTGCGGCGGCGTGCCGAGTCAGCTCACCGCACAGGCAGCTTGCCCTGCTCACAGGCGGCTCTGCTTGTGGGCGGCTCTGCTCTGTTCGCGGGTGACTTGCCTTGCCCATAGCGGCTTTGCCCTGCCTGTGGCGGCTTTTTGCCCTGCCCATGGCGGCTCTGCCCTGCCCACACCGGCTCTGCCCTGCCCACAGTGGCTTGCCCTCTCAAGGCAGTCTGCCCGCTCGGAGAGGCCCCTGGGAACTGAACCCAGGGCCTCCCATGTGGTAAACCGGCACCCTATCCACTGGGCTACAGCCCGCCCCCTTAAGGACACTTTTGATTACATTGGGTACACCTGGAAAGTACAGAATAATCTCCTTATTTTAACATCAGTAAATTAACAACCTTAAATTCAACTGCAACCTTAATTCCCCTTTACTATGTAATATAGCATATTCATAGGTTCCAGGGATTATGACCATCATTGGGTGATGATATGAACATCATTGGGTGGCCACTATTCTACTGATCACAAATGGGCAATTGCAGAAACAAACTGTGATACATCCATACACTGGAATACAACTCAGAAATGGAAAAGAATGAACTTCTGATACACTCAACAGATCTGTGATTGCCAGAGGATGGAGTGTGGAAAGATGCAACTACAAAAAGATAGAACAAGGGGTGATGAAACTCTGCTGTGCACTGATAATGTGGTGGCAATACAAACCTATCCGTGTGTTAAAATGATAGAATGGCAAATCAAAAGAAAGGAGTCAATTTTATCTTATGATAATTGAAAAAATAAAAAAAACACAATTGTACATGTGCAGGCACAGCACACACACACACACACACACACAAATGTCTACTACATAATGCTAAAAAACAGAAGGAAAATAAAAGCAGCCAAAGGCATTCTACCAGACTCCAGCACTTTTGTGGTGAATTCAAATGAACTCCCATAATTTTCATCAAAGCTTTCCTTAAAATACTTAATTTACCTGAGCCTCTACTTTTTCACCTCAAAATGAGGATAATAATATTAACCTTATTTAGTCATGAAGAAGATTAAATTAGTGTGTATATAAATATTGTCACATAAATGATACTCAGATGCGTTAATTGCTTTGTTTTTGCCAACCTGTTGGTGTTTCTTAACTCTTGGGTCTTCTTTCTTCCAAAGATTGATAATCTTCAGAAACTGAAGCAACTCAGTGTTAAAAGTGAGGAGATGATTTAAAAGAGGACCACATGATGTCACAAAGGAAGGTCCTGAGATATGCTAGTTTCTAACAGAAACATTATGAGGTCTGTCTATGGGAAAGATTTTATTCCCCTTTCTAACATAAATGTAATCAGAGATTTTCATCATTAACATATTTACAGATGTCCTCCCTGCCTTCTTCTAACTGTTTCATTCGGCTTCCCATCCATAAAGCTTTTCCCTGGAATACCAAGTGGCTAATGAGGTGGGCTAGAATGGAATGGCCATCCATACATTTATTCTTTTATTCAAGCAGAAGTTAACTACCTGCTATGTGCCTGGCATTGAGCTCAACCCCAGGGACACAAACTTGAACTAGCCTCCATCCCAGCTCTTGAGGCATTCACAGTCTAATTGGTAGCAGAGGGGAAAAGGTGGTAGAGTCGGCAAATTTGAATGTTAAAACACATGAGTTTTTGGATGTACACTTGGTTGGAGAGCCACAGAAAGCTCTTCCAACTTGTATTCCAAAAGAAGAATTGAGGGGGAAAGGTGGTGGGTGAGGGAGCCTATGAAAAGGAAAGTAAAAGTATAATATATGAGAAGAATAGCCAGGAACTAAAAATGTTAAATGAAAAAGAGCATCTCCCTTTTTATCTCGACTCATCCTGATGCAACTTGCGCTTGTCTTACTCTCAGAGTGTGAAGATTATTGTCTACTTGGCAAGTGAAAATTTGTAAAATGACTTGAATTTCTCATAGGGGAAAATGAGTGTTAATCATGAGCCAAAGCCTAATGAGAATAATTATCAAGTGGCTACAGCTGATGGGTTATATTATTAATCACACTGAGGTCTAATATTAGCATAGAATTAGAAATGGCCTCAGAGAACTTCAAATCTGCCACACTTAGTTCATTTTCTCCCAGGGAGAATGACCATGCATAAACCAGATATGTATTTGAAGGCTTCTGCTAACCCTGTTTCCTTACAGCTCAATGCGTTAAGATCCTTCTGTTAAACAGGGCTTACTGTGGCAGTTTGAGATTATTTATGAATCCCCAAAAGAGAAAGATTAGGTTTGTGAACTCATCTATTCCTCTGGGTGTGATACCCTTTGATTATGTTAAGTTCAGTTGAGGGGCCTTTGATTAGATTACCTGTTAATATTGCTTTGAGGGCTTTTTTGATTCAACCACGTCAGTAAGGCATGACTTGGGTTGAGTCCCCATGCCCCTTGGTGGAGATGATATAAATGGACACTCATACAGACAGAGGAAGAGAGAGCTCTGTCGTTTTTGATCCAGCCATGTGACAGAAAAGAGAAGGCTAAAACAGCCAAAGCCCTGCCCTTTACAAAAGCCAACAGATTTCTGGTTCTTTGCATCAGCACCCCTTTGGTAGTCTAATACAGGCCCCAACAAACATGGGTCCTGGTGGGAAGAGGTGAAGAATATCTGTTTTCCTTTATCTGCTATATAACACGTGGAACTTGGGATTTTTAAAGTCTGATCATGGCCTATTTTGAATTGCTAAAAAAAAAAAAAAAACAAGACAAAGGCCTCCTTGGGCAATGTTAGAAAGTTGTTTTTTACCGACAAGGTGTTATCCATTTGTGCCCTATGCCTCCACCTACCATGTTGCTAAATTGCTTATAGAGAGGTATGATGGGACGTGGAAAGTTACCAACATTTTGAAGTCTGTTTGTAAAGCTCCATGGAAATGCTTTATTTGTCAGGTTCTTACTGCTTTGTTGTTGGGTCTTCCTGTACTCAAGCAAATCTCACTAGAAGTTCAAAGAATTGAACAAACTCCATGGTGCCAGCAGTTTGGTTCAACTATACTGATGATACTTACCACTGCCAATCTGCCCTGTTGCATAACTTCCTTGTTGCCTGGAGGGACCTCTCATTTCATTCTCTGTCTAAATGAATCCATCTTTTCCTAAGAGGCTGGCCTCTGGTCCCACTGCCATAAAAAAATAATCACTTTCTGGTCAAGTCCTGTCTTCATGCAAAGCCTGATAGCACTCCCACATTTAGCACTTAATTGGTGCATCTATTAACATTTGAGATGTGGTCCAACAGGTACTTCTGCTTGTCAGGAGGAAGAAATAACAGAGGGGACATGGAGATATATTCCAGAAAGTCATAATGGTGGAGATAAGGGTATTACAAAGCAAAAATATAATTAAATACTTAAAAATAACATAACTGTTTACAGTCATATTTTTTGGGGGGAGGGAAATCTCTTTTTTTAAGAGAAGTGGTAGGTTTACAGAAAGATCATGCAAAAAATATAGAGTTCCCATATACCTGTCCCCATTTTTAACATTTTGTATTAGTGTGGTAACTTTGTTACAATTGATGAGAGAATATTATTATACTTGTACTATTAACTATAGTCTATAGTTTACATTAGGATTTAACAGTCATATGTTTTAAAAGGTTAATTTATATTAAGACAAAGCAATGTTGTACGTTGCTATGGTTACCTTTTCTGAGGCCCTGTTCCTCCATGGGCACCAAAGCTGCAGACAGGCCTGGCTTTTACTTTTATAGTAAGAATCCATTTCTGTCCCAGTTGAATCATCTAATTCCCGGCTTGAAGTCCATGAAATCCACAAAATGCATCAAGTGCATCAAATTAATTAAGAAATATTTAAAGATATTTATTAAAAATATCTGCTGACTACCATTACTAAGAATCCAATAGCAATCCATCCCAAGGATTTATTAAGTGCCTCACCTGGCAAAGCCCTGTGATAGAACCAGAACTGTTTAATTCACAGTTCTTGCCCTTAGGCATTTTGCATCCCAGAATGGAGAAGGAAAGAACCACAACAGGGGCAGCTGTTAGATATCAGAGGAGGGCATGATCACTTCTGGCTGGGAAAACAAGAAAGGGTTTCACAAAGGAGGCAGGCATATAGATTTTAAAGAGAGGAAGACAAGGAGAGAAGCAAATTTGGACAGGTTTAAGTATAGGATTAGTTCCATCTCACAGAAAAGGGTAGCTGCTTGATATTGTTTATGAATTCCAAAAATAGATATTGGATTAGTATATGAACTGGTCTTTTCTTCTGGGAATATTAGATTATATTGGATTCAGAAGTTTCACTTTTACTTGATTGGGCCACATCAGTAGGATGTTGAGTACCTGCCCCTTGGTGGGCAGGGACTCACAAAGAAAACTGCACTGTAGAGAAGGGAGTTTGGAGTTTTAATGCTGGAGCCCTGGGAAGTAAGCACACGAGGAGCAGAGCAGCTGAGTCCAGAGAGATTCGAGCTGCTGGAAGAGAGGAACCCAGGAAGCCGGAACTCTTGGCAGATGTCGGGAGCCATCTTGCTTCAAAATGTGGCAACAGACTTTGGTGAGGGAAGTAATTTTTGCTTTATGGCCTGGTAACTGTAATAAATACCTTTTATAAAAGCCATCAGATTTCTGGTATTTTGCATTAGCACCCCTTTGGCTGACTAGTACAGGACGTATGATTTTAAATCAGAAGGTGCATGGGCAGTCCCAAAAGCTAGTCAAGAATGATCAAGACTAAGCAGTGACCATTGGATTTAGACTTTAGCGATCAGTTTAATGGAAGGTACAGTTTCAATAGAATGGTGAAAACAAAAACCAGTTGCACAGTGATCTCAGACTCATGAAGATTCTACTTACAATGAGAGAAAGCCAATTATATTTGTAGGCAAAAGGAAAGGATTCAATGTAATAAGCAAAAGAGAGAAATGATAGTAGTTAAATCAGAGGCGGCAAAGCGGGCTGGAATCACAATGTTCATTGGGAGGAGGAAAGCCCTGGAGAGAAACAGGTCATGTCTTCCTCTTTCGGTTATTCTCTCTCTTGGGACCTTGTTAATTTTCTTCATGTCTCTGGTCTCAATTTATAATGAGCCTGTCTCATTGTAGAGTTGTACATGTATTTGCTTGCTTGCATGTTTATTACTATCCTTCTCTGAATGCATTATGAAGGCAAGATTATGAGCTGCACATAATCTCAATAAATTATTTGAAAAGGAAATGGAATATGAGGAAAGAAGGAACAAGTGAAGATGCAGAAAGATGGAGAAAATGAAGCTGAGAGTGAGTGTGTTGACCCCTTGACCTTCTAAGAGGAGTGGCAAGGTCGTTATTGAGAGTGAGGTCAGAGTGGGGCCAGTGGTGAGGAAAGTAGATGGTCAAGAGCAAAGAAGAAAGGACAAAAAGGGTGACAAGCTGCAGCACCAGGCACGGCCTCATCAAAGCTGGACGGTGTGACTTGGGAGTGGACCCAACTAGCCGGGCTTCGTGACTTTCTCCAGAAATTCTTGGCAGTGTCTGTGAGATGAAACAAAAGCAAATGGGAGTTATTAAAGGCTGGAGTTGGCAAGACCTGTACAGTAGGACAAGATGGTATCAAACTTTATAACTAGCCTACCCTTTCATCCCTGATTTATGAGTCTGTGTATGTTTGATTCCTAATGCAGCCAGCTCATTTAAAAAGGAAGTTCTCAACATTTTGTTAAATAGTGCTTCGTCATGTCTTTTGTTCAACCATGTCTATGTTGAGTTTGCATCTTTGTTGAAAGTATAGACTGCGTGTTTGTGGAACATGTATGCCTGGGATCAGAATCTGAGTAGTCACTTCAAGCCCTTTGATTTTCTGGGAGCAGGTGGGAGGCTTTGGAAGAGGGATGGGCAAAGGGGCAACTGGTGGAGAGGGCCAAAGGTGTCATTGTTATTGATGCCAAAATAAAATACGAAGATGTAATCATCTCCAAATCCCTTCAACTTCTCTATTCAGTGTTTCTCAAACATTGGCTTTCTTCAGAATCACTTAGGGGTGCTAGTGGGCCCAGAATGCTGGGCCCCACCTCCAGAGTTTCTTATTCAGTGGGGCATGGGTAGGCATGAAGAACTTTCAGTTCTCACAAGTTTCCAGATGCTGCTGATGCTGCTGTCCTGAGACCCTCTTGGAGAAATGCAGTTCCAAGGCCAAAGGCTGTCTCTTTATGCTTCCACATACTCCTCCTCTTTTTGACTTTTTGTGACTGACAGTGTTTTAGTTTCCTATGCTGCTCAAAGCAGATACCATGAAATGGATTGCTTAATGAATGGGAATTTATTAGCTTACAATTTGAGGCCATGAAAATGTCAAGATCAAGGCATCATGCAGGCAGAGCTTTCTTGCCAAAGACTGGAAGCTGGACATCTTTGATTCCTCTCCCACATGGCAAGGCATATGGAGGCATCTGCTCGTCTCTCCCTTCTCTTCCTGTTTTTGTTGCTCTCAGCCTCTTGCTTCCATGGCTTTCTCTCTCTTTGTCTACATTTCAACCTCTTATAAAGGACTCCAGTAACAGGACTAAGTCCCATCCTGAATGAGGTGGGTCACACTTCAACTGAAGTAACCTCATCAAAAGCTTATGCTCACAATGGGTTTACACCCACAAGGATGGATTAGATTTAAGAACATATTTTTCTGGGGTACATACAGCTTCAAACCACCACAAACAGAAATGTGTGTTGAGCAACTACTATGTGCCAAGCATTATACTTATTTTTCAGGCAAATCCTGACCCAGAGATGGCCCTAAGAAAATATTTTTTGAATAAATGAATGAATAGTGAGGAAAACCCAAGCACAATCCCTAAACCCTCATGGAGTTTACAGACTGGTGGAAGAGCCCTACATTAATATTATAATTTCATAAATTAATGTACAATTAAAAACTGTGATACATGCTG
>PVKH010041375.1:0-10948 GCA_004027955.1 Chaetophractus vellerosus
CTATCCAAAGAAAGGAGCACTGCAAAAGTGGCTAAAGTTAGACATTTTATATTATACATAACTGCAATGAGGATAAATATTGTAGGATCTTGCTTATACGAAATAGTTAGAAAAAAGACTTCAGAGAGACCATTTTTGCTGGTGTCTGACACAGGCCATGAGGGGCTCCCGGCCTCCCTGAGCAGGGGCAGATTTTTGTCTCAGTTCCCCAGGTGTCTGGAGCACTGTGTGAGCACTGAGGCTACTGTACCCTGTTCCACAGTAATAGACAGCCTCGTCCTCAGGCTGGAGGCCTGAGATGCTCAGGGAGGCCGTGTTCCCTGACTTGGAGCCAGAGAACCGAGCTGGGATCCCTGAGGGCCGAGTAGTTCCAAACATCACAGTCTTGGGGGTGCCCCCAGGGACCTGCTGGTACCAGCCCACAGTATAACTTCCAACGTTGTTGCTGTTTCCACTGCAGGTGAGGGTGACCTTCTGTCCAGCAGACCCCGACACTGAGGCCTCCTGGGTCAGCCCTGACTGTGCCCAGGACCCTGGAAGAAGGAGGTGGAGACACAGAGGGTGAGTCTGGGGCTCCTGCCCACACCATGCTCCCAAATGAAGGGGAGAAATGGGGCCCCAGGTGTCCCCCCACAGTCCCCTCTTCTGCTCCTAAGACTGCTCACCTGGGCAGAGAGTGAGGAGGGTGAGGAGAGGGGTCTAGGCCATGGTGGAGACACCCCGAGAGCTCTGCTTCCTGAGCCCCACAGCTGAGCAGAATGATGCACTTTCTGTCTTATACTTCCCCTGATTTGGGGGAGAGAGGACTGCCTCATGCAAATTATTCCTCCTCTCCCTGGGTGTCTCTGGGCCTGAAATGGGTTCAAACTGAGAGGAACATCTTCATGGCCCAGGAGCCTCCTCTTCAGGCTGCAGCCTCTTCACCATGGCTGAGCCCTGAGCCCAGTGTGGAGGCCTCCCCAGCAGGGAATCTCTGAGGGTATGTTTCCACCACGGAGTTCACTAAGGGAATTTTCTATGGATTCAGCAACCAGAAGGAAAAAAAAAACAGTGACAGAGCACCCAGGACCTAGCAGTTGGGAAGCCTAGAATCCTGACCATCCTCTTTCTGATGCCCAGTTCCCTCTGGGGCTGGCACGGGCTCCCGAAAAACCCAGGGAGGGATGGGAGGAGCTGCCATCAGGAATAGTGAGGGAGGCTCAGCTCATCCTGGGGCTGCCCCACTCAGGAGCAGAAGGGACCACACAGCCCTCCCTAAGCCAAAGAGACATTCCTCAGCTTGAAATCAGACCTAGTGCTGATTTATTCTGTGATTTGTGGGTCCACAAATAGAATGGGGAGACTGGGGGAGCAGAGGTTGGAAGGGAAGAGGAGGGACTCCAGGCAGAATGGATCCTGCATGTGCATCTGGGTTAATTCAGCCATGGTGGTAGTAAAAATATCTTTTCCATGAAAATCTAGACCAGTGGTGAGCAAACAAGACTCTCAGATCATGCAAGGACCCCTGCCTGTGTTTGGAAATGAAGTTTATTGAAATACACCCACATAAATTCCTCCATGTGTTGTCTGTAGTTCTTTTCTCACCCCAAGAGTCAAGTTGAGCCATGGCAACTTGAGCTCATTTGGCCTGAAAAGTGGAAATATTTGCAAAATGTGTAAATAAACTGCGTCTCTTGCAAATTTTTTCAATTGCGCCTCATATATCTTACTTTCTTCGTTGTTTTGTGGTGGTTTGTATCTTAATGTTGAATTTTACAACTTGTTTATTAATTCAAGATAGAAGCCTTGAAGAGGGCTAAAGTCCTTTCGTCCCTCTGGTGGGTTTTCTATTCATTTCCTAATGGTCTCTTTGGAAGAGAGGATGTTCCAGGTTGGCTGAAATTATAATTATATTTTTATGCTTACTGCTTTCTCTTTCCTGTTTAAGAAATCATTGCAGATCTCGAGATCACAAGGATAGTTTTCAAGTAATTTCTAAAACACTGTAGTTTTAAAGCTAACATTTAGGTCTCTTATAAAAATTAGTTTACATACATGGTGTGAAGTAGGGTGAGGATTTCTTTCCTATTTCAGTGTAGCCCTTCAATTGTTTCAGTTCTGTTTGTTACATTGAATTGCTTCTTGTTGTTTTCATAAACCAATCAGCCATTACACTGTGGTCCAATTTCTGGGCTTTCTTTTGTGGCTTTTGGGTCTTGTATAAAGATTGTCTTGGCTGAATTCCTTTCTTTGTATTTCTATGGAAATTCATGGATCAGGATGTCAATCCCTATTCATAAAGACCCACAGTTTTTATTAGAGAGATTCCCTAAAAATCCATTTATGTAGAATTGATTCCTTAAAATTTTGGGTGTTCCAACTGGTGAATGTGGTATATATCTCCATTTCTGTAGACATTTTAATTGTACCTCTAGATTCAGATTATATGTCTTGTATGACTTTGTTAATTTTAATCATCTTAAGTGCTTTTGTTGTGACTGTATGGGGATAGTTTAAATTTCAATATTCATTATTATGTCATTCTACAAAAATAGAAAAGTTACTTATATGTTAATTGTAAGTCCTGAGAGCTTGCTAAACTCACTTATTTGGTCTTATTTTTTTGGTGCCATCCTTAGGATTTTGTTCTTAAATTATCAAGCAGATTGTGAACACAGGGGTTGTTTTTCCCTTTTCTTAAATTAAACTTCCTCTAAAACTAAACTTGCATCCTAAGCCTATGAGTATGTCCTTCACCATTTCTTCTTATGTTGGTCAGATTTTCACATGGATTTTTAGGGACTTTGCAGCTGTGGGGGCATCCATCCTGCTGGCAGGTGAGAGGGGAGCTCTTGTCTCCCCTCCCTGCCCCCTGGAGCCCTGTGTGAGTTTTGAGTCTGTAGTCCTAGGACTGGCAGTGATGAGCAGCTCGTCCTCAGCTGGAGCCCAGGGATGCTCAGGGAGGTGGAGGAGCTAGACCTGGAGATGAGAAGTGATTAGGGACCCTGAGGGTTGATTGCTGTCCTCATAGATGAGGCGATTGGGAGCCATTCCAGGGACTGCTGGTACCAGTGCACACCATAGCTGTGGCCAATGCTGGCTCTGCTCCTGGAGCAGGAGATGGTGACCGTCTGGCCCAGAGACCCAGACACTGAGGGTGCTGAGTCAGCACTGACTGGGTCTAAGGCCCTGGAAGTGGGGGATACACAGAGAGGGTGTTTCTGCATTCTAGAGGCAAGAGGAGAAAGCAATTCCCCTGGCCCCACATCCAGTAACTTCTGCAGTGAGCAAGAGGGTGAGGATGAGGAGGAGAGGGGACAGGGCCATGGTGGAGATTTTCCCTGAGTCCGGCCTTCTGGGGCCCCACAGCTGAGGTGCAGCTTCCTCAGTCTCTCCCAGGCCCTCCTCATACTCTGAGAAGGGAGGGTCCATTCATGAAAATGAGGCCCCCCAGCTTTCTGAGCCCCACACTGAGCTCTGGTCAGGGCTCCCTGTGTGAAGAAAAGCAGGTTGGGGGTGGGACAGTCCTCTGTGGGTCCCAGGTGTGGGGAGGTCTTGGCTGAGGCCCCCTGAGCCCTGTCAGAGGACACCAGGTAGGGCAGGTGGCTGCTCCAAGTTGTGGTCACCCACAGGCACCTCAGGAACAGGCCCTGATCATAGCCTGGTGGCCGCCACCTTGTACAGCTGTGAGTGAGGAGGTGATCTGAGCCTGTCACAGCAGCTCCTGCCTACCTACAGCTCTACCCACTGGCCACCTGCCTTAGGGCCAGACCGACGGTCCCTGCATGTGGCCTCCCCATTCCATCAGGACTGTCTTCATTCTCTCTCAGCTCTTCATGCATGAAACTGTCCAGGACCCCCTTGGCTATCTCTGGCTCACAATGGAGATGGATTCTTTCATACAAGTGTTGAGTTGTACAGGTGCCTCCCTTCCTTACCTTGACCATTGCAGGAAGGGTGGCAGAGAGGCCACTGCTGCACATGTGAGTCTGGGAAGATGAAGGTTGCTGGGTCCTAGGTGAGGAGGAAAATAGGTGAGAATAACTGATAAGTGCGTGACAGGAAGGTTCCCTGTGTTTGGTGAGAATGGAGAGAATTCCACAAAGTAGATAGAGACAGAGCAGCACAGAGATGAACAAGGAGATCCAGGATTCAGGATTCCCCAGGATCCAAGTGATTGGAATTCAGAAAGGACTCATTGAACACAGCAAGTGCCTTAGGAATCCAGGGAAGATGCCCCTGGGGTTGTCAGGTCAAGTTGTTTCCTGACTGGGTGATCATGATCTAGAGAAGCCACTGGGGCTGGAAGGGAAGGCAGGCTGAGGTCACATGTCAGAAGGATGAGGCATGGGGGATGCAGGAGAAGATTGACAGAAGGAGAACTAATTCCAGTCTTGGAAAACCTGGATGCCAAGTGTCAGAGAATGTGCAGAATCCAGATATGTTTCTCTGGAATTCTAATATAAATGGAATTATGTTAATAAGTATATTTTTGTCAGAGGAGAAAAGAAAATACTAAATATAAAGCTTTATCACCATGCATGAAATGAATCAATTTTTCCCAAACAGAGAATACTGACTTTAAAGGTAACCATTCAGGTATCAATACTGTCGTGTACACCCAGGTCCTATGGTCAGGGCAGATAGCTCTGGAGTTGGGTGCCTTGCCAGTGGGCCCCGCTTTGGAGTTTGTGCTCCTGAGAGTGACAAAATTGGACTCAGTTATGACTTTCCTACACCTGGCTCATCTGTCCCTTCTATTTGAACCTATACTTGGTGCTGGAGTTGGTAGGTGTACGTCCAAGGGACTGGACTCTTTGGGCTGTCCACATGCCAGCTGGGCCCTGAGGCTCAACAGAGTTGCAACACCTACTCTGCAGTTCATTGGACTCAGCCAGGACAACTAACAAGGAGGTGAGGATTGACAAGCACCATACCAAGCAAAGAAGAGAGCCTACAACTGCAAGCAAGAGAGCCCCGTCCATCAGCTGTATGGGATCAAAGTCCCCTCTCAATTAGAGGTGGAGTGGACATCACCATCCCAGAACCCTCAGGATTGGGGAATGAACTATGGACTAGAGTGGACTTACTGGTATTCTACTGTAGCCGTTTGATGTTATTATGCATTCCAAAAATCGATATTGAATCATGCTTGTAGACTGATCTGTTCATCTGGGCATGATCAGGTTATGATTAGGGTGTTAACTGGGCCACATCAGTAGGGTATTGAGCCCTGCCCCTCAGTGGGTGTGGTCTCAAGTATAAAAGGCAAGGCAAAAGACAGAGGGAGCAGATTTGAGAAGCAGTTTGGATGTTCGAGTTTGGATGTTGGAGAGAAGGCCCAGGGAGAAGAGAAGTGAGCTGTTCACCTGATAGTCTGCAGCTGGCCCTGTGGAGAGACGCAAAGCCTAGAGAGCCTCATGGTCTACAGCTGACCTTGTGGAAGAAACAGAAAAGCTAAGCCCGGAGAGAAACACAGAAACGCAGCCCCGGGAAGACAGGAACCCAGAAGCCTGAACCCTGGCAAACGTCAGCAGCTGTCTTCCTCCAACATGTGGACTTTGGTGAGGGAAGAAACTTATGCTTTGTGGCCTGGTAACTGTAAGCTTCTACCGCAAATAAATTCCCTTTATAAAAACGAACCAATTATTGTGATCCTAGCAATGGAAGAAATTACAACATTGATGTGGAGGCAGCAGCTGCTGGAGGCTCTTGGGTTAGAGAGAGGGAAAAACAGTTGTAATTTGGGGGCTTTTCAGGACTGGGGAAACATCCTGAATGACATTGCAATGACAGATATAGGGCATTTTCTATCTTCCCATAACCTGCAGAGTTGTGGGGGAGGGAGTGTAGACTACAATGTGAACTACCTGGTCCATGCTCAGTGGCAAAGCCCCAGGATGCGTTTATCAGTGGTAATGAATGAGCCACACCAAGGAAGGTTGTTGTTCAGGAGGGGGTGTGTGTGAGGTGGGGGAGCAGGGCATATGGGAATCCCTATATTTTTGTGTAACTTTTATGTAATCTAAGTATCTTTTAAAACATAAAAAAATCAGTAAAAAAAATAAAATAAAATGAAAGTACAGTCTTTAAAAAAAATAGAAGAGAATTATGGAGATGTTGCTGAAAACCCGGTTATCAAAAATGTTTTCAAAAATGTTCAGAGATTCTGTCAGCCGAGTGGTCAGTCAGTCTTCCATGAGAACCTGGTCAAATTCACTTGAGGAAACCAGGAAAAGGCTTGATGTCATGCTGCGGAAACATGCAAACCAAGGTTTCCTTTCTGATCTCTGACAAACTACATCAACCATTTTGGGAAACGAACACTTTTAATTTCAAAGTCATACTCATGAGTGCCTTTGGTGGGTCTTCTGGCAAGCAGAATCTCTTGTCCTTAGAGAATGTCATCTGGTTCTCCAAGTTATCCAGGAAATATTTTGAAGCGTTGCTGCCGAGGGTGGGGCGGAGCTCCTCGCCCGCGAGCTGCTCCAAGCCCTGCCCGGGGATGCCCCGCACCTGCCTGAGGAAGGTGCACTTGCCGCGCCCCGCAGCAGAGTCTTCAGGAGCCGCTCACGCAGGTCTCCTCCCGGGACAGGCCTTTGTCCATCTCCTCGGGCTTGCGCGCTGCTCCGCCTCGCCGCTAGTCGGCGCGCAGCCGGGGAAGCACAGGGACAGCGAGGACCACGCTGGCGGGAAGTCCACCCTCTGGCCCCGCTGGGCCGCCCCGCCGGCTCCCTCCACCTGCTCTGCGGGCGGCCTGGCCCCGCGGCTGGAGGGCGGGCAGCGCTGCAGGGGCCCCAGCGCGCCAGGAGCAAGTGAACTAGGGAGCTGATCACGATTTAATATATGTTTATGTGTTGCCTGATTTAATTTCCCAACATTGTGTCAGTTATCTTTATCTTGTACATTTATGTGAAATATTGGAGTGTAATTTTGTTTTTCGTAGTGACTTTATCACGTCTATGATTAGGAATGTTCATTCCTCATGAAATGTCTGGGTCACCTTCCCATATGTTGTGTTTTCAGATAGATTTCTTGTAAGACTTACACTATTTTGTTTTTCTAAAGGGTATGTATTTACCAATGTAGCCAATGAAGCCTCGATTTTTTATTTTGTGAGAGTTTTCTTTACGAAGAATTTGATTATTTATTAAGTAAGGAAGTATTGAAAAAATACTGTCTTGTAAAATGTTCTTTGATCGTTTACCATCTTACTGGTCTCCTCAATGATATCTCAGTTAAATAGTATATTTACAGCACTTTCATTCGCTATTGAATGAGGGGCATGTGCTCATACTGAAATGATATTCTGCCCTTTCAGAGCTCTGCCCCTGAGATGCTCAGAGACTCATCTGCCAAATACCTCTCAGCTGTTGTGTCTTAAGCGTCAGCTCTGCTTTGTTCAATGATTTCTTTTCTTTGAACCCAAGTGCCCAAGTGGTACAAAACCTTTCTCTGAACCCTGCTTTCTCTAGACATTCCCCCCACGTTCTTTTTGAACAATGGGCAGTAGATGGATTATTGGGGTCATCAGCCTTTGGGGTAATTGAGCTATGAAAGGGGATGAGAACCTAATAGGGAATGAAGAGTTTTCAACAAAATGAAACTAGTCCTGAGGGCACAATTGACCTTGTTGGGTAGAGACAGTACATTCCAGAAGGATGCTGACATCCTGAGCACTATGAAATGGGGAAATTAAAGAGAGTCCACTCGGGGGTCTTAGTGGTTGGCTTTTTGTCCTGAAGGGGCCCAGGCCTAGCTGAGGCAGAGTCACGGCAACAGTGACCCCAGCTCTGGTGACCCCAGAGGGAGGGTGACTGAGGGAGCCCCACCTCGGACCAGCACCCAGAAGGTGGAGAATCTCAGCACAGTGCTGGAATTGATGGGCAGGAGCAGTTATTTGGGATGAGAGCAGAGGCACCCAGTCAGGAGTATGTGCTCAGAAGGAGTGGTTCTTGCATTGGGCCTGAGTGTCTGGGCTTCCCATGAGGGAGGCACAGGTGTGAGAGAGCTGCCCAGGGGAGGGTGAGAGTGTGGCTTTAGATACCTGCTCTTGAGCCTACACAGACTCTGACATCACTGTTCCATGACGGGAACAAATATTTTTTACAAAGCCCTCATTTGATGTTGAAGTACAAGGAAGTTGAATATCACCACAGATAGCTCAGATTCTGATGATCCAAGGTCTATGGAATTGCAAAAGCACCGCTGCCAGAGTCAAAGGCAAACAAACATGGAAGGAAAGTGTTGGACTGTGGACGTGCTCCTTCAGGAAACTGCACGAAGGTGTGGCCTTGGGTTACATGTGAGGAATTCACTCTTTTGTTCAAGGAACCCTTAGCATTTATAAAGTACCTGTTGCCTACCATTCCCTCTCTGTGAAGGGGTGGGCTCTTTGTCCTCCTCATCCTGCCCTGGGCACAGGCAGAATCTCCTAGAGCTTTAGAGGTACCTGCATAGACTCACATGTGCATCTGTGTCTCTGGAAGGTCCCACTGGAGCCTGGTGACAGGGGTTGGATTAAGATGCTGGGAGGAAGCCACATTCCCTTGAGTGTACGTGGTCTTATGCTTACTCCAAAATTTAAACTTCCTTTTTATATTTTGGTATTTAGGCATGTATTTTCTCATTTCTTCCTCTAATTTTATTTAAACTCTTCTAACTAAGCAGTGACATAATATGCCATTTTCCATGTTTCACCTAATTTTTGCTTCTGTAGTGAGCTGCTAAATTCATATTTGCAGGTACAAACATAGTGGTTAAATTATAACTGCCAATGGCATCACTATAATATCACAAGTCTCCTGAGTATGAAATTGTGGTTACTCCAAATTCAGCTTTGAAAACAATATACAAACATTCTCTTCTTACAGAATTGATAGTTAATCTGAATTCTCATTTAAAACACACACTCCCACACTGATATAGTCATTTATCGTATAATTTTTGGGTTGCCACTTTTAGCCATCTTTTTTTTTCAATTGTTGGGAAGTCAATGTACTGGTTAAGAAAAACACATTGTTTTCATATAAACACATGGTTAAATAAAACTCTGAGCTGAAAATGAGTGTCTCTGCCCCCCTCCCCTTGTCATGGGGCATAAGCTCACTGAGCCAACACTAGCTTGGATCCTGCCTTTGAGATAAAGAGAAGGAAGGTATCAGAGCTGGAGGCCGAGGTTGAGCCAGGGGTTTTGTGTCTCACTTTGCACCCACATCTGTCACTGTGGAAATGGTTGCTGTCCCACAGGGCACAGTAATATTTGGACCATCCGAGGGCTAGGTCCCCATGATGGTGAGGGCAGCTTTGTCCCCAAGCAACGACTAGGAGAGTTGGGCTGGGACACCTGTCATCTGATTGTTGGCAATATTATCAGACCCGGGGGGGCCTGTTGGGGCTTCTGTTGCACACAGCCAGCATTGTCACTGGTGCTGAGAGCCTCAGCCCTGGAGCCACAGGTGAGTGTGACTGTCTTTCCAGGAGACATGGACAATGATGGCTCCTGAGTCACCATAGCCACAGAAGTGACTCCAGAAGGAGGACAGAGACTCCATGGTCAGGAGTGGAGTTGGGGTTGGGGAAGGTGGGAGCTGGAAGAGTCCATGTTTCTGATCCCACTCCAAGGCCAATAATTGCCCCCTGACCTCTATAGTGAACCAGAAGGGTGAGCAGGAGAGGGGTCCAGGCCATGGTGGAGAGACCCCCAGGGCTGTACTTCTCAAGATGACTCATCCCAGGGTCAGCTTCACCAGCTCCCATTATAACCCCTAAGTCCCTAAGCAGGGCAGGGTTACCATGAAAATGAGCGCCTTCCCTGGGGTCCTCAGCAGTTTGGCAGGTTACCATTTATAGAGTGGTTTCACACCAGTGGTTATTTGTGAATGGGCCCCAGGGCCTGACCCACAGCATCATCTGGTGTCCATGGGAGGAATAACACTGGTTGCAGGAAGCCCTCTGGAAGGTCTTTCCTTGTGACTCCTCAGCTGCTCCTCATACCTTCAGTTTGTAGGTCAAATGCAGACCTTCCCCTACTCCAGGAAGGAACACTGGTAGACAAATGTTGGGCAGGGGTGGTTTGAGTGCTTCACAGTCTCCCTCTCTCCTTAAATGAAGCTAAACTCACTTCAGTCAACATAGAGCTTTCCTGGTAAATTAACTCAGGTTCCTTCAAGAACCCAGCTAATCTCATGCCTGTCTAGGGTCAGAGGCTCTGCCTATCCCAGGGCCCAGTAGCACAACACAGTTTATTTTATAAATTGATATATAATTCATTTACCATAATATTCACCCTTATAAAGTGTACCATTGGGTGGTTTCTAGTATAATAACATGGTTGTGAAATCAATACCTCTCTCTAATTCCACAAAATAATGACCAGAGCTGTCATTTCCCAGGTTCACTTCCCTGTAGACACAAAGACTGAACTAATTTCTGTCTGGTTACCTTTGCGTCTACAGAACTGGAGACTATGTCGTTTTTTGCATGTGGCTTCTCTCATAATATTTTCAAGAATAACCCACATTGCAGCGTGAATCAGTAAACCTTTCATTGTTGTGGCTAAATAAACTCGCATTTATGGATATATCAATGTTTGTTTACCATTCGTCATTTGAAGGACATGAGGTTCATATCCACAATATATTTGGAAGCTGCTAGGAATATTCTTGTGCAAGATTTTGCATGGTCACATGTTTTCAACCCTCTTTATATTATACTTTGGGGTGGAATTGCTGGTTCATATGGTAATTCCTTTATTTGCTTTTTTGAGGTAGAGATAAACACTTTTACTAAGCCATGGCAACATTGTTCAATCCCATCAGCAATGGGTGAAGGCTACAAATTCCACAGAACCTGGAGATGAGGAGAACAGATAACTGAAATCCCTTATTCTTCTTTTGCCTATAGCTTACAGTATAAAGTGGTATCTCATTGTGGTTTTGCTGTGCATTTTCCTAATGACAAATGGAGT
>PVKH010041376.1:0-10948 GCA_004027955.1 Chaetophractus vellerosus
TGACCTCATATATGCGAAGCAGACACTCAACCACTGAGCTACACCCACTCCCCTCACTCACCTTCCTGAAGCAGCTGGTAGAGTAGGAAGAAGAGCTGAGGAAGGAGCCCCATCCTGGTAGGCCAGGACTGACCCAGCCTGCTGACCACAAGGGACCAAGAAGAGTGGAAGGAGCCAGTGGAAGGTCATCCTGTGATGACCCTGGGGAGAGAGGCGAACTGTCTCCTCACTAACCACTTCTGCTCACCAATGCCCTGGTTTCTGCTTCAGCTCTTTCCTCCAAGTTGTTTCCTCCGATTGCTATGAGCCATAGATCTGGGGCCCTGATGAAATTCTGTCTGTTTCCTCTGATCTCTTTTTGGCAGCCTCACCTATACCCAACTTCCAATGCCATTTTCACTCATTGAGTGAATATTTATTCAGCACATACTGTATACCTGGTTTTGAGCTGATGGGAGGGGGAAAGCAGGGAGGTAGGAAATAGCAGGAAGATAAGAGAAACAATCCCTGCTTTAATTGCTAATGGGCATTGTGATTATGCACATTAATTTAGACCTTTAATGTATCTGAATAAAATTTTAAATTTTTCTCCATGGAGATTTGACATATCTTTGCTTAGACTTATTCCTAGATTCTTCATATTTTTTACATTATTGTAAAAGATGCTTTTTAATTTCATTTTCTATTTGTATATTTTTTGTATATTGATTTTTATATCCAATAATATTGCTAAACTTCCTTATTACTTCAAATAACTTATTTGTAGACTTGTTTTGGATTTTCTATGTGTATAATCCTGTCATCTGTAAGCAAAGACAGATTAGTTTTATCTTAGTCAGTTATAATACATTTTATATCTTTTTCTGGCCCCTTAGTACAACATATAGTATAATGATACTTAGAAGTGATGATAGAGGGGAATCCTAATTTAAAACAAAACTTTCCCAAGCTTCATCAGATGACCAACTCAGGAAAATATATACAGCAGATTTTATTGAATTTTTCTCCTTTTTCCGGTTAATGTAACAAATTACATTAATTTGGCAGAACTTTTTTATTATGGAAAACTTCATAAATAAAGAGAATATTACAATAAAACTCCATGTTCCCATCACTCAACTTCAACAACTCATGATCAATTTTATTTCATCTATGTGGTGGTTTGACATTATTTATGAGTCCCAAAAAGAGAAAGATCATGTTTGTAAATGAATCTATTCTTCTGGGTGTGATGCCCTTTGTTTGTATTAGATTCAGCTGAAATGTCCTTGATTAAATTACCTGTTAAATTAGGGCTTTGATTCAACCACATGAGTAGGGCATGACTCGGTTGAGTCCCCACCCCCTTGGTGGGCTGATATAAATGGACACTCTCAAGAAAACACATGGGAAGAGAGAGAGCTCTGTCATGTTTGATCCTGAGAGATGAGCAATTTGCCTGATAGTTTGCAGCTGATACTGAAAGCCCAGAAAGACACTAGCCCCATGCCAAGAAAGAGAGGAAGCCCAGGAAGGAGAAACCAGGCAGAGATCAGCAACCATATTGCTTCACACATAGCAACTGACTTTGGTGAGAAACAACCTTGAGTTGGACTCTTTAGGGCCTTGTAACTGTGAGCTTTTACCCCGATAAATACCCTTTATAAAAGCCAATAGAGTTCTGGTACTTTGCATCAGCATCCCTGTGGCTGACTAATACAATCTATAATCCCACACACTCCCCTAGATCCCCAAAAAAACACAGACAATATTTATTGATTTTTCCATGTGAATCCAATATCACATATCTAGAATAAAGCACATTTCAGTAGAAATTATAATTTTATTAATTTATTAAAAGAGTCAACCTTTTTATTCACCCTAGAATATTTTTGTTTTCAACACCATTAATCTCTGCTTTCATCTTTATTATTTCCATCTTTTTACTTATTTGGGTTTGGCTTATCATTTTTTAATAACTTCTTGAGATGATTCTTAGTTCATTAATTTTCATCTTTTCTTCCTTTCTAATATAAGCGTTAAGGCTATATATTTCCCTCTAAGCCCTGCTTTAGTTGTATTTCACAAATTCGATTTCTAATTCAGTCGTGTTATCAGAGATTATTCTCTATGATTACAATACTTTCAAATTTATTGAGTCTTGTTTTATGGTACAGTATATGGTTCATATTGATGAATGTTACTTGCAGAGAATGTCATTATCCAAGTGTTGTGTGGAGTGATCTATAAATGTCAGTTAGTTCAAGTAGTTTGATTTTGTTTTTGTTTTTGTTGTTTGTCTTATGTATCCTCATGGATTTTCTGTCTGCTTGCTCTGTCAGTTACTAAAAGAGGAGAGATGAAATCTTGAACTATCACTATGGATTCGTCTATTTCTCCGCTCTGTTCTATCATTTTTGCTTCATATATTATGAAGCCTATTATTCTGTGCACACCCACTTAGGATTTTCTGTCTTCTTGATAAATTGATCCCTTTATCATTGTGAAATGTCTCTCTTTATTCCTTTATCTAATATTAATAGAGCCGCTCCAGCTCTCTTATGAAGTGTTTGCATGGTATATATGTCTTTATCCTTTAGCTTTTAACCTTTTTTAACCTTATGATTTCGGATAGATAGCTTATTATTAGGTCTTGCTTTTTTCCATAATTCAAACCAATAATCTCACCCTTTTAATTGGAATGTTTGGACAATTTATTATTTTTCTGTTAGAGAAGTTGTGGGTTTACAGAAAAATCATGCATAAAATACAGGATCCCCGTATACCACTCCACCATCAACACCTTGCTTTGGTGTGGAACTTTTGATACAATTGATGATAGTACATTTTTATAATTGTATTATTAAATAAAGTCCATGGTTTAACTTAGGGTTCCCTTTTTGTGTGGTGTAGTTCCATAGATTATTTTTTTTAAACTTGTTCTGTTACCATATATACAATTTAATATTTCCCCCTTTTAATCATATTCAGATATATATTTAAGTGCTGTTAATGTTGTGTTACCATCACCACCATCCATTATCTAAACATTTCTATCATTCCAAATAGGAAATCTGCACATTTTAAGCCTTAATTCCCATTCCCTATCCCCACCCCATCTCCTGGTAACCTATATTCTAGATTCTGACTCTAAGAGCTTACTTATTCTAATTGTTTCAAATCAGTGAGGTCATACAATATTTGTCCTTTTGTGTCTGGTTTATTTCACTCAACACAGTGTCTACAAGGGTCATCAAGACTTCGTTCTTTTTCATGGCTGAGTAATATTCCATTGTGTATATATATCACATTCTATTTATCCATTCATCCTAGGTAGATTTTTTGTCTTTAGGTTTACTGTCTCATGTTTGCAAAATGGCTGTCACAGCTCCAGTATTCAAAAGTAGAAGACAGTGGTTAACCAGGGCAGCCAGAAAATATTCTTTCAAAACTCGTTTTTTTCTTACCATGAAAAAATAATCTTTTCCAGAAGCAGACTTCTCTTTGAACCTAATTGGTCAGAATTGGGTTAAGTTCATATCCATAAAACTATAACTAAGAAAGGAATAGGATTCCATACTTGGTTTACATGAATTATGATTCATCCCTTGGGGCCAATATATTGCTATCTGAATAAAATCAAGGAAAGAAGAGGCTAATAGCTGTTGGGTAGGCAAATAATAGTACATGCTACAGAGACAAAAACTTTCTATGGACGATATGGTTTCCACCACAATGACAATGTCGGGCTACTGACAAAGGATAGTTATGAGCTAAAATAGTGCTGCCACGTGGTGACAAGCATAAACATGACTAACAAATCCTATCACTTACCAACTTTTAATTTTTCCACATTTTATAAATCTTTTCAAATGGGGGAGTTGTGTTATTTAAAAAATTTGTAGATATAGTTAAAGATGCTTTCTTTATATCAGAATTTATTTTACATAATTCAAATTCTCATTGAATGGGTCCACACTATACTTGATGCATGATCATTAAATATGTATTTTTTTCTGATCTTGAGGTTTGTTGCTTTGACTTGTTGACTTGATAGTTTGCTTATTTATTTGAGTCCCACACAATTGTGTACACCAGATCCTGCCTTTACCGCTTTATCAGATGACATTGAGTGCTGTATAGAAGGAGAGTATTATGGAATTTTTCCCCCAGGTTTTTTGAGCCCAACAACTTTCTGAAATGATCCTTGCTCTATCCCTGGGATTCTATAATCTTGAATTTGTCATTAGGATATGATTTGAGTATTGTCAAAGGTAGATTTTCCTGAGCAGCATGAAGAAGAAGAAGCGAGAGCAGCCCCCAGACACATGAAAGCCCATGCACAGCTACATCCCCACGTCCAGTGCCCACATCCCACTGCCGCCACCATGCCCAAGAGCGAGGCCGAAGGGGGCGTTAAAGGAGATAAAGCCAAGGTAAAGGATGAACCACAGAGAAGATCTGCATGGTTGTCTGCTACACCTGCTCCTTGAAAGCCAGAACTGAGGGCTGAAAATGTCCCTGCAGAGAAGGGAGAGAAGGTGCCCAAAGGGAAACAGGGGAGAGCTGAAGCTGGCAAGGATGGGAATATGTATTAGTCAGGGTTCTCTAGGGAAACAGAATCAACAGGAGTTATCTGTCAATAATATGAGATTTTATAAGAGTCTCTCACGTGATGTGGGGATGCACAAGTCCAGGTTCCACAGGCAGGCTGCAAGCCAGGGACTCCGATGAAAGTCCAGTGAAGGTCCTTGATGAGTTTCCGGGAGACGTTAGCTGTCCAAAGAGGAGCTGGGAAATTCTCTCTGAATGCTGAAATCACTTCCCCTTTTAGGGCATTCAATTGATTAGATAAAGTGTCACTCGTTGCTGAGGGCAATCTCCCTGATTGATGTAGATGTAATCAGCTATCTATGCAGTAAACTCACTCGTGACTAAAGTCCATAAATGCTCTTGTACTACAATTAGCCCAGTGCTTGCTTGACCTAACACCTGGACACAATTACCTGGCCTAGGTGACACATTAGCTTAACCATCACAGAATAACCCTGCAGAAAACAGAGATGACAAAACAGACTAGGCACAGAAAGCTGAAGATGCTGGAGATGCTGAGTGAGGTGTGTACATTTTTGATAACTGTGTACATCTGGTGACTGTACAGTTTGAAATACTCTTTTTTAAATCAAGTTTTATAAAAATGCAGAATTTTGTTTTACTTTTTTTTTTTTAAACTATGTTGTTATCACACAGAACACTTCAGTGCTGTTTCTGGGGAAAGGGGCAAATGTCACTAATAGAATGTCTCCAAAGCTGGATTGATATGGGAGCAAACACCTTTCCTCTCTAGTTCTGAGACTTCCTCTTTACTCCCAGGAGAGATTCCTTGACGTTGACACACATTAGCCACCTTGGCACAAATGCCTTGTGGTGTGCAAAAACTAAAATTCATTTTGACATCCTCATGTTCTCTTCTCCCTCTCTGCCTTCAGCATAGACTTGACTCCCTTAAACCCAGAGACCTGTTGGGGCCTGACCCAAAAAAATGGCTTACCAGCATGTCGGGCAATCTGGGCCTTTCCAGTGATGCCATGGAAATGGCATTCCTCAAAAGAGTAACAACTCCTTTCTTAGATTGTGGATCTTCAAATTGATAATTCTGCCATTGTCGTTTCATTTCCTGAAAGTCAGGTTCTGCTTGTGAAAAGTTGTTAAACAACAGGCTAAATGTGAAATGTCAACCCTCACTCTAAACTTACCCTATTCAAAGCATCAAATGAAGACTTCACTGGGTTTTATAGGGGCTTTCTGATTTTGGTAGTCCATTGAAGAAGGGAGTTTGAAAGTTGTTGTAAACTGTTAACGATTGGCTGCCCATGTCTTGCCTGAAATACCGTGATTGCTTATGAAAAGTATCTTTAATAAAGCTGGATACAGTTTGGTTTGGGGGAAAAAAAGGTAGATTTTCCTGAGAATTAATTTTTTCCTGCCTGGTCTAAGAGAAAATACAATAGGGGAAAAAAATGCTTTCTGTAATTTCAAAGGCTCAGAAAGAGGAGAGATTTTTGAAGGGTTTGCTCATAAAAGTTTGGGAATAGATGCCAGAGGATGTTGAGTTCCTCCAAATAATAGAGGTCAAAGAATCTGAAGAGATGGGCATGGGTGTGGGCTGGTAGAAAATCCTGGAGGGAAAGGAGGAGCCAGTGAAGTAGTGGGGGGTGGGGGTATGGACAAAGGAGAGTTCCTTGTTGATGGGGTGGCTGAAAGGCACTTTGGGAAACAGGAATGTCTAAGTGGACTATTAAGGTGTACGATGTGGAGTGCACAATGCAAACCTCTCCTCTGTTTCCTCTACCAGATCTTCAGCAAATTTTATATCACTCACTAATGCTTGCTTGTGAGAGGATTTTATTTTGGGTGGAGGAGAGCATCTGGGGGCAGGGTGATGGAGCCTCAAAGGGCTGTAGAGCCTGGAGGTAGAGGGGACCATGAGAAATACCACAAAAGGAAAAATATTGTATGATCTCACTGATACAAAATAATTAGAATAAGCAAACTCATAGAGCCAGAATCTAGAATGTAGGTTACCGGGGATGGGGTTGGGAGCAGGGAATAGGGAGTTAAGACTTAAGTTGTACAGAGTTTCTATTTGGGATGATTGAAAACTTTTGGTAATGGATGGTGGTTATGGTTGCACAACTTTGTGAACATAATTAACAGCACTGAATTATATATCAATGTGGTTAAAAGGAGAAATGTTAGGCTGTGTATATGGTACTAGAATAAAATTTTTTAAAAAAATCCATGGACTCACCCAGGACAACTAACAAAAGGATGATGATGGACAATGCCCCTCCCAAAAAACAGAGTATCCGCAACTGCAAGCAAGACAGTTCCATCCATCTGCCTCATGGGATCTAAGCCCCCTCTCAATCAGAAACAGAGTGGGCATCACCATCCCCAAATTCTCAAGATTGAGGAATGAACAGACATAAGGGGCAAAGGTAACTGTGGACTAAAGTAGACTTATTATTCTAGCAATGGAAGAACTTGTGTTATTGATATAAAGGCAGTGGCCACCAGAGGTTCTGAGGGGAGGGAGAGGGAAGAATAGGTGTAACATGGGGGCATTTGGGGGACATTGGAATTGTTCTGCATGACATTGCAATGACAGATACAGGCCATTATACATTTTGTCAAAACCTATAAAATTGTGTGGTGCAAAGTGTAAAACATAATGTGAACTATAGACCATGGTTAGCAACAGTGGTTCAACATGTGTTCATCAATTGTAATAATTGTAACGAATGAAAAATGTTGTTAATGGGAGAAAGTGAGGGAGGGGGAGGGGGCAGGGTATATAGGAATCCCCTACGTTTTTTTTTAAAGATTTATTTATTATATATCCCCCCCTTTCTGCTTGTTCTTGTTGTGTTCATTTTTGCGCTCTTCTGTGTCTGCTTGTCTCGCCACTCTGTGGTGACCCACCGAGTCAGCCCACCGCGCGGCGGCCTGCCCCCTCGCGGCTGCTTGCCCTGCCCGCGGGGGCTTTGCCCTGCCTGTGGCGGCTTTGCCCTGCTGGCAGTGGCTTGCCTTCTCAGGCGGTCTGCCTGCTCGAGGAGGCCCCAGGAACCAAACCCGGGGCGTCCCATGTGGTAGACCGGAGCCCTACCAATTGGGCCACAGCCGGCCCCCTCCCCTACGTTTTTGATGTAACATTTATGTAATCTAAAGCTTCTTTAAAAAAATAAAATAAATCCATGGAACTGCACAACACAGTGAACTCTAAGTTAAACATGGACATTTGTTAATAGTATAATTATAAAAATGTGCTTTCCTCAGTTGTAACAAATATACCACACACCAATGCAAGGTGTTAATAATAGGGTGGTGTATGGGAATCCCATATTTTATGCATGGTTGTTCTGTAAACCCACAACTTCTCTAATAAAATGTTTTGCATCTTACAGACGTATTTATTCATGCCATGAAGCCAACAGTGCTTACACAAGTGTGCAGAGACGTCCCGTGCTCCCATCCAGCGTGGCTGGCTGCCCTTTACAGCCAGGACTGGCGTCTAGTCTGAGGCGCACTCCACGTGAGCCGGTTAATGATGACCATGAGCAGGTGCAGGACAAAGCTTTCAAAGCTTTACTTCTTTTATCAGCACTCCTGACTTTATAAACAATGCCCCTCAAACCCATTCCTGCCCAAATCTCCTGGTAGACTTGGGTATAGGAGGGCTTCATGGGGCTCCAAACATTTTTAATAATGCCTTGAAGCATCTCGGCTCAGGTCAGGCTGGGCAAAGAACCCACAGCCAACAGCTCCGAAAGGTCATCCAGTGGTTTAATAAATTTTTAATAGGAAAGAAAAAAGAAGAAGTTGGCAGAAGTAGCAGGTATTGCTCCAAAGAATGAACAGTAAGACAAACTTCTGTGAATTCCCCATCGGATCACTTCTGATAGTCACTTCCCTTTTCTTTTGATTGGCGCAGACATCTGCCTCCGTTTCTGTCCTTAGAGGCATCAAGGGTTTAGAAAAGTTAAGATTCCACTTCAGGGAAATACAACACGTTTAACGAATGTTTCTGATACAATTGGTTAACTATTTTTTTAAAAGTCAAATTCTAATCTTATCCCCTACCACAAAGTATACTGAATGATTTACAAGGTTAGAGAAAAGAATAAAACCACTATGTGCTGCTACCACCACACAAGTAATAGGAATTAAGTGGAAGGTTCTACTTGGTCTGCACCAATAATGCACTTTTTTTTATATTTTAAAAGATACTTTGATTATATAAATGTTACAGAGAATATCTAGGGGATTCCCATATGCCCCGCTCCCCACACCTCCCACATTTTCCCACATTAGCAACATCTTTCATCAGTGTGGTACATTCACTGCAATTGATGAACACATTTTGGAGCATTGCCACTAAGCGTGGATTATAGTTTACACTAATAATGCACTTTTTAAAACTAATGCAGTACTAGAGCTCAACAACAAAAATCCCCCAGCAGTACTGGCACTGAAAACCTTTGGTCTTCTGGCTGTGACCCTACACAGTTCAGTATCTACTTGACTTCTGACCCATTTGACTATGTGTATCATGTTTGGCCCAGCGCTTCCTTGGACTTGACAATAGAGTTTCTTCTTCATTGGTAGCATGAAACAAAAAGCAATGCGAACTCAGTTGGGCAGAGAGTGCTGTAAAAGCAAGGGGGGCTGCTTTCCCCAGGGACGAGGGGTGAGCTGGGGGCCCCGGGGTGGCCTGTGGTCCCTGCCCTGCGGACACTCTGCCCTCCCCTTCCCTCATGATGTCCTGATGGCTGGA
Organism: Chaetophractus vellerosus; assembly: GCA_004027955.1. Lineage (NCBI taxonomy): Eukaryota > Metazoa > Chordata > Mammalia > Cingulata > Chlamyphoridae > Chaetophractus > Chaetophractus vellerosus. The sequence continues at coordinate 9,317 of PVKH010041376.1, forward strand.
CCCTGCAGGCCGCTGGGTTTCCCTGCCCTAACCTACCATGCAATTAGGAGGAGGACGTGGCCCCTTGGGCAGCGGGAGAGGCGGGGAGAGAAGAATGGCAGAGCCCAGAAGGTGGGTCTACGTGGACTTGAGCCCGGACTGCGATGACCACTCTGTCCCAGATGGACGAGATGCCGACTCGTCCCGACAACGACCAACAGAGGCCTTATCGAGCCTGGAAGGTGACTGGGGCCCTGGACGCCGGCGAGCAGGCCATTGGGCTGGTAGTCTTGGTTCCACCAGATCTTGCTTGATGTTGGAAGAGAGACATAGTAGAATAACGGGCCACATTTGGCCAATAGAAAGTGCCCGTCATCCTTTGCGAAGTTTGTAGAAGGTCTGTGCATATAATATGAAAAAGCTGCTTTCACATTTCCCCCAACTTTTAAAAGAAAACTTCTGCTACATCTAGGCTTCCTAGATGTAAAGAGGTTGCCGACATATGATAAAGTAGAGTCAGAAAATCACATGTCTTGTAATACCCATTTGTTAAAAAAGAAAGCCATAGAAAAGAAATGTCTTCTTGAATGATTTTGAAATGGAATTTAGACTGCCTCTGGAAGCCACACTGGGAGAGACACTCATCCATGCTTGTTCCATGGGTCAGAGCACATCAGAAGGCTGAGAAGAGGAAGAGAAAAAGGTTCTATGCCAGACTGGTCATATTTACAACATATTTTCATATTATAACCATTGCTCTGTGTGTGCATTTTATTCCTAACTACTCTCTATATAGTTGACAATGCCAAGTGCTTTTTTGAAAATTTCTCCTCTTCCTAGATGTTCTGAAGTACCTGACATATGTTAAAAGTAGAGATAGTGAAAGAACACATTTTATAAATATCTTTTTAAAATTTATAAGAAATATAGTGGGGTGTTTTTGTTTTTGGAATGGCCAAGCCACCTCTCTGAGTAGTTCACATTTTGTGTGCAAAGGCCTCTATGCCAGTGTGTTTATAATGAGGCAAGGTTAACCACCGCCCCTATGTTCCTGCATTTTGTTTCACCTTTCTGTGTATACAGTGTATATAATGGATAAACACATCCTAATTTACAACATCTAGTCTTCTAGATGTTTAAGAGGTTGCCAGTATATGACAAAAATAGTAGACTAATACATTTTGTGTTAAAATTCCTAGGAAAGATTGTCTTCTGAAAATTTGAGCATTACAGCCTACAGGGTTGGTGGAGGAGGGATAAAAAGGAAGGGTTCTAGACCAGAATGTACATATTTGAAGACACTTTCCAATTATAACTGTCGTTATGTGTGTGCAGTTTTTTCAAGACTGCTCTGTATGTAGTGGACAAAGTCCTTATTTGAAACGGCTAGTCTGTCTAGATGTTTAGAAGTTCCCAATGTAGGTTAAAAGTAGAAATAGTAAAACATTATTCTGTAAATATGAGTTTGCTCAAATTTATAGGAAATATTGCCTTTTGGAAGTGGGATTGCTAAACCATCTCTGTGAGCATCATGCTACTGTCTATATACTCGGTCAGGGGTTTGGAGGAGGTGAGAGGAAAGTGATTGCAAAGGTAATATACCAGGGCCCGGCTAGATAGCTCAGTGGATAAAGAGCTCGCTGGGAAACCACA
>PVKH010041377.1:0-10949 GCA_004027955.1 Chaetophractus vellerosus
TATAACTATGACTGCTGAGTGTGACTCGGGCAACATTTAACCTATGTTACTTGCCCCTCTTGGCAGGGGACCAATAAGCTGCCATATAATGGAAGCATCAGAAGACTTGCTGTTGTCTTTGGCCAACAATGGATATCCATGGTTGCTTCTTATAATGCCAATGTTTTTCCCATTCTGAAAAATTCTCATTGATGAGGCTACACTAGCTATCTGACCAAATTTTTCTGGAATAAAATGAAATATAACAGATACTTGGTTCTTTTCTGATTATTAGGGCCACTGCTCCCCTTCATGAGGAACAATCATCAAAATAGAATTTTTAATTGTCTTCATGATGTCATATCTAAGTTCCTAAAAAAGGATTCCCTCCCTAATTTCTTGGCCTGGAAAATTTTAAGAGGAACTTGTGCTATGTGGATGGCAGTGTGAGGTGGTCTGGAAGTAGACTAGGTAGTTGAATCTAAAGGCATTCTGGACACAACATCTTTGCTTTCGACAAAGCACATGAAGACTCAGCAGCTAAGTGGCAAGGCAAAAGACTGGTATTTGGAATATATATACCCTGAAAAATCACCAAAGTGAAGAATTTGTAGCTATGAGTGACATTTATGTGAATATTATAATATGCATTCCATGAATGTATTTATTCTAGATGCTTTATTTAGATGATAGAATGTGGAAAGGGATATGCCATGAATGTTCTTTCTATATAAATTACAAATGCTTTTCAGTTATTCTTATGTTTTCCAAGAATCGTGGTTCTCTATGATTTCCTCCTGGACTTCATTGGCATTTTTCTGAATCGCATTGCTTCCCCTTCATTTATGGACATCTAGACGCTTCCTCTTTTGTTTTTTAAAGATTTATTCTTATTTATTTATATATTCCCCCCCTTGCTGCTTGTTCTTGCCGTGTTCATTGCTTTTTTGTTCTTCTGTGTCTGCTTGTCTCCCCCTGCTGCGGCATCCCGCCGAGTGAGCTCACCGCGTGGTGGCTTGCCCTGCCCGCGGCGGCTTGCCAGCTCGTGGTGGCTTGCCAGCTCGTGGCGGCCTGCCTTCTCAAGGAGGCCCCGGGAACCGAACCCAGGGCCTCCCATGTGGTAAACCAGGGCTCTACTAATTGAGCCACAGCTGGTTCCCCTAGACTCTTCAGTTTTGTGTTGGAAAAGCAAGTGTCTAAAGGTTGGGTTCAAGGATCTTTTTGTAAGCAAAGTATATGTCTAAAGCCCTATTATTTGGGAAATTTAACTCAAGATGATTAGTTTCAAACATTCAAAGCCTATACCACTGGTTCATATTTTTCACTATCCAGAACAGTAAACACAGAGGTTACCTGTGTTCTTTAAAAGTAACAGGTAATTACTACCAATTTAAAATTAAGCACCCATCACAATTCCCCTTTCCTTTCTTTCAAGAAAACCTTGGGAAACCGTGAGTGACCCTAGGGTTCTTTGGAATGGCTGGAAAAACACTGACCCAGAAAATAAATATCTAACAAGTCACACTTTTTCCATTACTTAAGGGAAATTGTGGTACTAATTTTTTTTCTTAATCTCTCCGCTAAGTGTAAGTATGTGACTCACTCAAACTACCTCATTCTTAGACCATAAATATTAGAAGTGAATGACTTATAAGGAGGTCATGTTGATGTGTGGGGAGTAAATCCATGCCTGCACATATTAATTTAACAAGCAAATAGCATTTTCCTAAGTAGCATAACATAAGAAACGGAGAATTCAATGTAAGTTAAAAGGCAGTGTTATTTTTGAAGAAAAATTATGACAAAAGAATACTTTTGTTATTATTTTCAAATAATAATGTAATTGTATTAAGCTTTAATAATGAAGCATATAGGTGTGGGATCTGGTTCCATTCAAAAGAACCCTACTAAACTTCAAACACTATGTGAAAATTAACATTTAAAAAAATATTTGTTTACAGCAAATTTTGATTCCTAGTCCATGGAAAACCACAGGGAGGTGTTCCAAGCGGATTGCTTTCCTCAATTTATCAGTGTCAAACTTCACTCCTCAGGCACTGGGACATGAGTGTCCAGTGGCACAGATGGGCTGGTGCCATGCGTTCTCCATTCCCAGGGCGAACCTCTGCGTTGCTAAAGATCAGGACATGTTGAGAATGTCTCCAGACAGTTTATGAGAGTCATAATGATAAGGGAAGCACACAGTTCATTGGTCCCATCACAAGGAGGAAACACCATACACCTGACTTAAGCAGGAAAAGCAAGCATAAGAAAAGTGGAATTCTTTTGGCTTAATCGCATTAGCTTTCTCTGCTTACACAGGACAGGAGGAGCAGGGTGTTCAACCCTTCCTAAAAAAGTTTTGTCCATACTGGCAGTGCCCTCTGGTGGATGGTAATTATCCGGCATCATTCAATTCCTTGACATTTCGTTTCACATGAAGGAGTTGTACCTTTTGCTATCACTGAGTATGTTTTCTGCCCATCCCATGATTAGTAGTGTTTTTATTCAAAATGACTGGGGATGCTGCAGTCTACAGCAAATATCAATTGTTTGTAAGAAATATTTAAGGTCAATTGAACCGAGGTGAATATCAGTTTTCACCATTGCCCTTTGAAGTCATTAAATTGCCAATGTGGGTGCAATTTAGCTGTTGCGTGCATTTAGCTGTTGCGTGCAAACACTTGGCTTGAGGATATTCATGCAAATGGTTCAAAGCTGTGGACTGTATCTGGCAAATTGCTTCCAAGAAACAAAGAAGAATTAAGTTGTGTTTTCCATTTAAAAGACATGTGGTTCTTATTGCCTTGGAAATTGGCTTTTGTTTTCACTTTATTATATTTTTAAAGTTACTTTTCCATTGTTAAAGTGTGTTCATTGTAGAAAATGCTGAAAATACCAGGGTAAAAAGCCACCCATCATCCCACCAAAGTGAAGACTGATTTTTGATGTAGCCTAGTGGTGTGGACTCCTTCCCTGGTGTACATCCTAAGGGAGCAGGTTCTAATGTACTGAGTGTGCAATACATCATTAACCTTCCCAGGCAGCTGTTTTCTCTATTTATAACGTGCAAGGACAATATTGCATTATGTGCTTCCATTTTCTGTCTCAAATTAGGGATGGTAATTGCATAATAATAATAACAGCCATTTATTTAGCACAGAATTTCAAAGTCTCGCCCTGGAGTTGCCATTTGCCTCCTGGAGAACAGCAGTTCAGCCCACGCTCCATTCTTCCCTATTACCTCCCACGGCTCTGTCAGGATGTATTCTTACAGGACTAACAGCTACCATTTATTAGGTCCCGTTACACGAGATAATGCAGTGTGTGAGTATGTAGACTGACTCCATTTTAATTCCGGTTTTTCCTCCCAAAAGCTGTGTGATCTTGGAGGAGTAGATTTAAAGCCTGTGCTTCCATTACCCCTCAGTGAAATAAAGGCCCTTACTGCACAGGGATTTTAGGAGAAAATTCAGTCCCTAGAACAGAGCTGAGCATATGGGAAGCACTCTATAAAGGTTAGCTTTATTAATAATATTATGATGACGATATATTCACATTATGCTAAGTTCTTTATATTCATTATGCCGTTTAACCCACAAACAGCCCTATGAGTCAGATATTCTTATCCCCGTGTCAAATAAGGAAAATGAAACTGAAGTCACTTGCCCTCAGTCACATGGAAAGTAACCCCATAGAGCCTAAATTCTAGCCTAGCTCTAAACTCCAGCTCTTAACACTAAGCTTTACCATCTTTGTTTGGATATGGCGGGTCAACTACTCCTGTACTTGCTTTGTTATAAATTTCACTGACGTATAATATACATATAGAAAAATGCACAAATCATAAGCTTAAAGCCATGTGAACTTTTACAAACCGAAAGCATCTGAGAAATCAGCCTGCAATATTATCAACCCCTCAAGAGCCCTCAGGCCTGTATCCAGTTACTATGCCCCCAAGGCTAACCTCTAAGATAACTTCCAGCACCATAGATTAGTTCGACTGTTTTAAACTTTAGTGTGCAGAATTAGGCAATATGACCTATGACCTTTTGTGTACCTGGCTTTCTTTCCCTTGCTGTTATGTTTGCAAGATTTATCCAAGTTCATTCATTTTCATTGCTACATAGTACTCCACTGATTGACGTAAAACTACATATCTCTTCTACTGTTGGACATTTGGGAAGTTTCCAGCTTGTGGCTATAATGAATAGTACTACTGCTATGATAATTTTTGTGTATGAACTTCAGTGAAAACATGCATACATTTCTGTTGGATAAATATCTTGGAGAGGAATTGCCGAGTCACAGGGTAAGCAAATGTTCAGTTTTAGTAGATATTGCCATTTTCCCAAAATGTTTGTACCAATGTATACTCTGTAGAGGACTAAATTTTAACCTTTATAAGAGAATTAGAGGCTGCTTTTTAAATCTTCAAAGCATATTAGAACCAAGGAAATAGTCTGATTTAAATAATTTTTGAATTTTTGAAATAAAATCGGGGTAATGATTACTTGCTCCTACAAAGCACGTTTAATAAGAGACTTTAAATTTCCATACACAAATTGAAAGGACTAAGTTTTAACATAGTTAAATCTTAAAGCATAAATGAAATCTCAAGAAATTTATAGTTGTAAGGGTAAAATCAAGACTAAGCTAGGGCCGTGGCAATTATGGGAAAGCAGTTCACGAACAGAAGAATAAATATCTTGCTTGCGTGCTGAGAATGCTTCATACAGTCGTCCACAAGCTGTGCGTGTGGGTTGCTGTCTATAAAATATCGGGTATTTTGTCCTCATCAATTAGGGAGATTATTATAAAAAGAGAGAAAGGGCCCATCCTAGAGTGTCTTAATAATTGTGTCCTAATTCTTAGCAACAAGTCCATTGTCCAAAAGAAATCTTACTCTGAAGCACAAAATATTAATCGGAGAAGCTGCTGTGGCTGAAGCAAGAGTGAGCAGCCCTGGATCTCCACCTGCTCTTCCTGGCCTGGGCCCTGGCAGCCCTGAGGGAATTCGCAGATCCCCGGGGCGGAGTCTGGGAACCACGTTGCCTGTGTCCTGCATGAAAACATGCCTTCGTCTCCTGTGTCACCGCAGCCCGTTGGCAGCAACTCTCAGGAGCACGTGCAGAAGGAAGGCTCCTGAGGTCCCCTAGAGAGTGCAGTGCGACTGTGCCCTGGTCACTTAGCAATGTCTGTCACAGACCCAAGAGGGGGCTGACGTGCCTACAGGCTGGTCGGAGATACCACTTCTATATACCAACTTCCTCCTACGGGCTTTGTTGTCTTTTAACTCTAAATCCCAGTTTCAAAGTGATTGGCATGTTGGTACTATCAAGCTGGTGTCTAATTGTTCAGTATAGATAGGTTAAATATTGGCATAGGAATCATCCTATACATCTTTATATGCATTTGTCCAGCAGCTCTTCTGGGGTAAAGTACTAGAAATGGAATCCTCTCTGTTAGTTAAATCTCCTATCCACTGCTATAAAGTAGGATTCTGCCCCTTTAATTTGTAACACTGGTCATGGTCTGCCATGTGCTTTTAAAATTATATATATTATTAGGGAAGTTGTGAGCTTACAAAGCAATCAAGCATAATGTGCAGAATTCCCATACATCACCCCTTCACCAACACCTTACTCTGCTGTGGGACGTTTGTTACAAATTATGAAAGCACATCATCAGACTATTACCACTAACTATAGTCCAGAGCATACATTTGGTTTGTTTTTTCCGTAGCCCCCCAATATTAACACCATATATTAGTATTGTACAATTTTTATAGTTCATAAGAGAACACTCTCGCATTTGTCAGTTAACCACAACTAATCTTCTACCACATGGTTCACTGTGTTATACAGTCCCATGCATTGTACAGTCCATCCAAAGTGTACACTCTGTGGCTCTCACTTTCATCGTAGAGTTATGCAATCACCACCTCAGTACATTTTTGAATGTTTTCCTTAGTCCAAAAGAAAATATCCCATACCCCCCTATTATTGACCCTTAGTATTGATATAGCACCTTCTTTCACACTGATGTGAGAATATTAAAATATTGCTGTTAAGTATAGTCCATAATTTACATTAATTGTATTTTTCCCGGGCAGCACCATATTCTTACCACCTTGTAATAGTGACGTACATTTGTTCTAGTTGATAGAAGAATGTTCTTGTATTTGTACTATTAACCAGAATCCTCATCCACCTCCAGGTGCACTATGTTATTCAGCCCTGAGATTATTCTCTAGCTTTCTTTGAATTGACATTTACATCCCTAGACTGCCCCTTTCAGCCACAATCACATTTATAAACCAGCCATGCTGGTTATACTCCCTACAATGTGTTACCATCAACTCTATCCATTTCTACCCTTTTATAGTCAAGTTAATTAAAAATCCTGCATACATTGGGCATCGGTACCCCTTCTCAGCCCTCATCTTATCTCCTAGTAACCTATACTGTAGATTTTAACTCCGTGCATTCATTCTTCGTATTTATTTCATATTAGTGAGACCATACAATATCTGTCCTTTCGTGTCTGGCTTATTTCACTCGGCATAATGTCCTCAGGGTTCATCCATGTTATTATATGTGTCCCAATTCCATTTCTTCTTACAGCAGAAGAGTATTCCATCGTATGTACATACCACATTTTGTTTATCCACTCATCGGTTGATAGACACTTGGGTTGTTTCCATCTTATGGTAATTGTGAATGACACTATGAACATGGTTGTGCAAATATCTGTTCACATCACTGTTTTCAGTTCTTCTGGATATATTCCTTTTAGAGCAATTGTCGAATCATATGGCAGTTCTATATTTAGCTTCCTGAGGAACCCCCAAACTGTCTTCCACAGAGGCTACACCATTCTATATTCCCACCAACAGTGAAGGAGTATTCCCATTTCTCCACATCCTCTCCAGCACTTGTTATTTTCTGTTTTTTAAGTAATAGTCATTCTATGAGGTGTGAAATAATATCTCATTGTAGTTTTGATTGCATTTTCTTAATAGCTAGTGATATTGAACATTTCTTCATGTGTTTTTTCACCACTTGTATTTTTTCTTTGGAAAAATGTCTAAGTCTTTTGCCCCCCTCCCCCCCTTTTTATTGGCTTCCTTGTTCTTTTATTGTTGAATTGTATGATCTCTTTATTTATTTTTAAAACAATTCATTGAAGTATATCATTCATACATGAACATTCATAAACAATAAGCATTCAGTAAACATTGTGAACTTTTGTTTACATTTATTAACAAATTATGAAAGAGCATCGTCAAAGTATTACTACGAACTATAGCCCGTATCTTACTCCCCTATACTTTTTTTAAAGGATTTATTTATTTACTTTTATCCATTTTAACCCCCCGCCCCCACCCCCACCCCGGTTTTTGCTGTGTCTATGTCCATTTCCTGCCCTCTTTACTCATCCTTCTCTTCTTGTCTTCACTGGGATTCGAGCCTTGGAACCTCCAATGTGGGAGAGAGGTATCCTACCACCTGTGCCACCATAGTTCCTGGTTTTTCAGTGTGTTTTGTCTTGGCTCTCCCTTGTGTCACTCTGTTAGGTCATCATTTTGCCGTGTGGCTCGCAGGGCCTGGCAGCCCGCGCACCTTCTATATTTTTCTTTTTTTCTTTTTACAAGGAGGTCCCGGAGATCAAACCCAGGTCCCTCCATATGGGAGACGGATGGCCAACCATTTAAGCCACATCCGTCCCCCTGTTATATCTCTTAAGGTTGACCAAAGATACCTAAAGTTATAGTCATTTCCCATACAGGATGGTCATATAATAAATTAGGTTTAGTTTATCACCGCATTCTAAAAGCCAGACCTAGGGAGTAAAACTAGGTCTGGGGACACATGCATGGTTTCTAATATAGCGGATGTTTAGCCTACCCTGATTATCACAAAATAAGGACAGAGAGAATATTCGCATTGATCTCTTTATAGAGCATAGAAATCAAACCCTTATCAGATCTGTGGTTTCCAAATATTTTCTCCCATTGAGTGGGCTGCCTTCTCACCTCCTTGACAAAGTCCTTTGAATCACAAAAGTGTTTAAGTTTAAAGAGGTCCCATTTATCCATTTTTTTTCTTTCATTGCTTGTGCTTTCAGTGTAAGGTTTAAGAAACCTTGAAGATGTTTCCTTACATTTTCTTCTAGGAGTTTTATGGTTCTAGCTTTTATATTTAGGGCTTTGATACACTTTGACTTAATTTTTGTATAAGGTGTGAAATAGGGATCCTCTTTCTTTTGGATATGGATAACCAGTTCTTCTAGCACCATTTGTTAAATAGACTGTTCTGCCTGAGCTGGGTGGGTCTGATAACCTTGTCAAAAGTCCCTTGATCTTAGATGTGAGGGTCTGTTTCTGAACCATCAGTTTGTTTCCATTGGTCTATATGTCTATCTTTATGCCACTACCATGCTGTTTTTACCGCTCTAGCTAGGTCATATGACTTAAAGTCCAGAAGTGAGAGTCCTCCAACTTTATTCTTCCTTTTTAAGATGTTTCTGGCTATTCAGGGCTCTTACCCTTCCAAATAAATTTGATAATTGGGTTTTCCATTTCTTAAAAAAAAAAAAAGGCTGTTGGAATTTTTATCAGGATTGCATTGAATGTGAATATCAATTTGGGTAGAACTGACACCTTAACAATATTTAGTGTTCCAATCCATGGACACAGAATGTTCTTCCATTTATTTAGGTCTTCCTCGATTTCTTTTAGCAGTGCATTGCAGTTTTCTGAATACAAGCACTTTACGTCCTTGTTTATTTCCAAGTATTTGATACTTTCAGTTGATATTATAAATGGAACTTTTTCCTGATTTCCTCCTCAGATTGCTCATTATTAGTCTATAGAAACATTACTGATTTTTGCATATTAGTCTTGTATCCTGCCACTCTGCTGAACATGTTTATTAGCTCTAGTAGCTTCATTGTAGATTTTGGGGGACTTTTTAGATATAGGATCATATCATCTGCGAATAGAGAAAGTTTTACTTCTCCATGTCTAAAAAAATATGGAACGTTTCTCGAATTTGCATGCCATCCTTGCACAGGGGCCATGTTAATTATCTCTGTATCGTTCCAATTTTATGTGCTTCCAAAGTGAGCACTGCCATGTACTTTTGCTGTTAGCAAACATCTGCCTCCACATAGGGCAGTAACTTTCACCAGTACAGATTCTGTCAGGTGCTTCTTTATATCATCCCCCCAGCTGCACCTAGCACAGAGTTCTCTGTCGATAGTCAGTGTAGATAAGAATTTTTTGCTCATTTTAAGATAAAAGAAATAAATGCTAAGAATTAAGTATCAGAATTCAGCTTATATAGGTGAAGCCTGGGATGAAATAATTAAATAAAAACAGATCGGGGAAATTTTCTTGATTTCAAAAGATAACAAATAAGCAAATAAATGCAGCTCCATTTTCTCAGTGACTATTAGAGGCTGAGCATTAGAAGTTAAATGCTGCTAATGAATTTAATGAAACCATTGTCCAAAGGATTGATGTGATACAGAGATGAAAATTTCAGTGCTAAATAGACAAATTAATATTTGAGTTGTAATATGTGAGTATAAAAATATCTCGAGGCTCCTATGGAATAAGGAGCTTTAATGAAAGTGACATTCTTGAACTCATTTCCTGTTCTCTCCAGTTTCTCCCCCTTAGTATCAATGGCTCATTTATCGTCATTGCACATAAACATATTCCTTTATAATTAATACATATGGCTTATTCCCCAAAAGTGTCCTGTGCTGAAAGTAGAAGTTTGCTTAAAGGGATAGAAATATTTTCCCAGTGTGTTTAAAATTGATTCTTGCAGCATTCAGTCCATGTTCTTTCAGAAATAGGGGCTCACTGTAGGAGACCAGCAATGGCCATTTTCTCCTTCATTAGCTGTTTTGTTTTTTAGGTCTTTTTTTTCCCACCTCTATATTCTTTATTCACCCATTCTTTTACTCCAATCAGCATTTCCAGTGTTCTTTTGAAAAGCCCCAATGTTCCCAGGATAGCCATTTTACCTAGCCTTCTCGATTTCTCTTGACTTTATTATCTACAGTTCACTTACCATTTGCATTTTGTTTTGTTTTGTTTTAAATCCATCTGTAGCCTTGTCTTCTGGAAAATGTCTCCTTCTGGCTTTTTCCTCTCAGTTCACAATATCTAAGAATGTAGTCCACTTGCTCCCTGTGCTATAAATTTGCTTTCAACTTTTTCAGTGTTTTCTTGGATCTAACCAGTCTATATTAATGGAAATCCATATCCAGACCCCTCCATATTATTCTGAGAGAATCTGGTGTACTTTTCATATATGTGTTACATGTTTCATGTGCACAGATCACTATTATCCATCAAGACTCATAGATGTGCCGTCCAATTCCTGAGACTCATTTTTGATCTGTAGAGATAGCAGAAGAATTAGCTCCAATTTAAAATAAACATAATTTTCTCAAGTAGAAAACAATTCAGTGGTCTTTTTACTTATTCATCATCTTAATACATGAATTCTTCACAGTCTCCCTTCTACCTTCTAATGCATTCAGATCTTATCTTCTGTTGATCCTGCTGGGGTAATATTTTGTTTGATGTCAAATGTTCCTAAATGGTTCACCACATTTTGATAGAGATGTTCTGGGTCAGTGAGCATAATTTCAGATACAGGTTCAACATGTGCATGTATTTAAAAACAAAGTTTCGCTTTCCCCCTTTTTTTAATCAAACAAAGAGGATGCTCATTTATGCCCTCACTATTCTGGAGAAAATAATCAAAACAAAATACTGCTGAATTACGTTTATAAAATGATTCCACTTTTCCTCCATCTTTATTCAGATTGTTTCAGCCTGAATTCATTAAAGGTAGTGCCCTCATATGTCTATCTCATTTGGCTTGTAAAGACAGTTTTAGTGAAAGAATGTCATAAAAATGCTTTTTTCTTCTTCTTCTTCTTTT
>PVKH010041379.1:0-10939 GCA_004027955.1 Chaetophractus vellerosus
TGGCTTGCAGAAAAAGTCTTTATTTTCCCCCTTTGAAATGGGCATCCAGGAGGACCGTTCACTACCTCCTTTTCAAGACTATTTCCAACTCATATCCAGATTCATTTCTAGAAACCTTTGGTTTAAATGAGCCACCACTAGCCCTCTCCTTCACAAGTCTTAGGACAGAATATTAGATTCCTTGGCTGCTTTTTGTTTCTTGATGTGTGGAGCTCTTTCCTAAATGGTACACGAAAAGATGCTTGGGAACAACACACATTGGAATGTGAGGGAAATAATGTGAACTCGTGCCAGCCATTGCAAGAGTGATAAATGATTTGAGGAAAGACATTGGCTGGTTTATCCTTCTACTTGGAGATTGGGAAAAATATCAGATGCAGTATAAATATAGTCCTGTAGGGAAAATCAGAGAACAGTGTCTTACCATTGTAGATGAGCCCCACACTGATAAGAATCCCCTGCATTCATGCCAAGAATGAAAGGCAAGGCAAGGGAGATTTATTTTCATCATGTGATCTACAGTACCCCAGAATCCATCTGTCACAGCTTATGAGTAGATCTGCAGAGACACCAATCCAACATCTACATGATACTTTCCAGAATAGTAACATTGTATTTTACTCTTAATGAAATAATGGATTATTATGCAATAAAGGAAAACTTGTCTGAGTAAACCACTGATTTGTGCTCAATGGCAATAACTTTATTCTGTATGTTCACCACCCCCAATTTTCTTGGATTGTGCTAATTTATCTCCAGATGTGTACAATGTCTTGCAAATTACACTGAAGTAAATCAAGTGAAGGGTGACACTTGAATACCGTTTTGTAATGCATACTTGCTTCTATTTTTGATATAAGGGTGTTATAATCAATATCTTAAAAAATTATACTAGACATACACATATATGTGTTATTGCCTGTAACGCTGCTGAGTCCACAATTCCCTGGTAGCTCTTGTTCTGCTGGTCTGCTAGTGAAATTCTGCAAGGTCCCTGGCTCCATTTTCAAAACTGGACTATTAGGTGCATTTCGAAAGATGGCAAGCAAAGTTGGTGAGTAAACACAGTGCATCTTTCGAGAGTGTTTTTTAAATTTGATTGAAATTGAACAAATGCAGATATATTATGGAATAGATGCAAAATGTGCACATATGTCAAAGATAAAATATGAAATTGTGACAAATTTCTTATCTAGAGCTGGTTGCCCTGAAACATTTCCTAGCTCTCTATACCTCTGTAACCCCTTACTTCCTCCCTGCAGGCTTGTAGTAGAGGCTTTTGCTCTACTCTTGTTATAGGTGCTTAGGGAGGGAGTTAATGAAGCACAGGTCTTGGAAAGATGTTAGAACTGGAGTGAAGTCTTGTCTCTACTAAGTAGGAAATGTGTTATCATCAGCAAGGATGTTAATCATTCTAAGCCTTATCTCTCTATCTATGGTATGGGGCTATTCCTACCTATCTTACAAAGCTGCTAAGATAGAAATGTAATCAGATTGCCAATATTAAACTGGACTTCTGTTTCCTATCTAGTGAAAGGAAAATGAAACTTTAAAATATGTCTTTTAAAAAATTATTTGTAAAGCAGATTCTTGAAGACCGAACATAAATTTTTCTGTGTGCTGTGCCATAGTTTTTACCTTGGCTTATTTCATAATGATGTCTTAAATTACATTCTTTTGCCACAAATGCCCTTTGCATTTTAAATTCATGGAATATCTTTCCCTTCCTCACAGAAATACACCTTCTTAATGCTTACTCCTCCAGTTCATTTAGATTTCTGAGCAAATATCACCTCATGAGAAATGCCTTCCCTGGTCAAAATGTCAGCCCTTTCTACTCCATCTCTCCCACCACTTACTCCTGCTTTTTTATCCATGCCCTGATGGATATTGTACAATTATTTGTTTATTGTCTGTCTCACAAGTAGAAATTAGCCCCACAAGGGTAGGAAATTGTCTTTTTTTTTTTTACTACTGCTGCAGCCCCAGTGTATAAAAAAGTACATGACTTATAGTAGGGCCTCAATAAATATTTATAGAAAGAAGGGAAGAGTGATTTATTTTTTCTTAAAAGACACATAGATCTTTAGATCTTTCATTTTCTCATATTTGATAGTGACATGGGAAGAAAATATTTCTTTACTATCAACTACCAACATTGCAATTGTCATGACAAATGGCAACTGATGGGTTACCTCAGAGTGGGGGAAGCCATTGGGAGCGATGGGGTCTCTGGGGTGCATGGCCCGTATACCTGAGTGGGTGGGGTGAAAGGTGGAAACCTATCCAGCGTCTTGTTACATTTCAGCAATGTGGGCCCAGTGTTACTCTATCTTCTGATTTCTTTTAAAACATTTGGAAATCTGTATTAGTGCAAAATATTTTGATATATAAATGTTGCTTTCCCCATCCCAATGGTTTTTTGTTTTTGTTTTTGTTTTTCAAATAGTTTGTGGGCCAAATAAAATACTTTGTGAGTTGCACTGACTTCTGGGATACATACTTTTCAGTCCCTGAGAAGCCTGAAAGATAGAGTAGGATTTATACACACATTTAAAATGTCCTAGTATCCCTGTACCTGGGCTGCGGATTGATGAATGGCATGACTGGGTCCGGCAGGAATTTAAAGCTTATGGTAGGGACCTGGGCTAACAACCCTAAACTCCAGATTCAAAGTTAGTCTTGCCCAAAAACACCTTCCATGGATTAATCCCACTTTACCATCTCCCTTCTGCAACTCTGCAACACTTTCTAATTTGTGCTGATTTGGTTTTGCTCTTGCAAGTTTATTAGCCTCAAACTGCTGTATATATACATCCTACACTGAGCCCTGACAATATCCTGTTATGCTCCCAGCATGGCACTGGTGTATCCCTCAGTAGAGTTCAGGAGACCTGAAGATTATTTATGAGTGTGAATTATTCTCTTTATACCCCAGCAGTGTCTAGTGTGGGGGCCTTGACTATCTGTCCTGCACGAAAAGAAATGTTTGTTGGATGTGAACTCTACAAGGACAGACATCTAACCTGTTCAGCATGTAGGACAGTACCTGCTACACAGTTGGCACACAATAAGTATTTGCTGAATGAATAAATGACTGCTTTCCTTGCTATACATTCTCTATGGCTTCTAGCCACTGAGCAGCCTCTACTGGCACTGAATTTCCACCATCCATTTATCTCCTGCAAGCAGTTCCAATCCCTCCGTGCTGATGTGAAGAGAGGCAATTGACATCAGTATGTAGGCGCCATGCCCTTGAAATCCTTCCACTGGCAGAAGCTCAGCTTGAAGGACAATCCTCCACTAGGATGCTATTTTTAATATTGGTATTTATTAGACAGACTATCATTGTATACAAGGCATTATGTTTCATGAGGTAAGTTAAAAGATAATCTTCAGACCTGAAAACAGTTCCCAATTTAATAGCTTCCTTTCTCATCACAGCAAAGCACAGGTGATGGTGACCTGCAGTTTCCAAATGTGGTTGGGACAGTGGCTTGATTAGGGCAGTCAAACCACAGAGTTACTATCTGCTTGAGCAAGTCACAGCAAGCACCCAAAGGAAGCACAGAACACTTTTGCCCCTGAGACAAATGTACTGAAGCTGTTGATGCCTGCCCTGTCCCTTATAAAATTTCCTCCTTCACTGTCCCTGCTCCCATGACTCCCCACACAAATCCACTTAGCAGTGACTTTCAATATCAATTGATTGGGGGGATTTTTTTACTGAAAAAAAAAAAATCAGCTTTGCACAGGTGCAATGACCTGTTTGAAAAAGAAAAGCTACCTGGATGCCTACAACAGAACCCAGTTTTGTACAATGACATCCCGCAGCAACTCGAGGCTCCGGGTAACGTGATCTGTTTTCACACTGCCTCGTGTTAGGGTGCTGCCGCCACTCACTGTAAAGGTCACTATCTTTCTTTTATTGTAATTACAAAAGCTACCTGCAAAACCCGAAACCTTTCTGGGAAATCTCCTACCTACACAAAGAATACCGAGGCCCTATCGTTTCAGAGTTCAGTTCTTTCCGAGCTTCCTTATAAAGGACTTTTTGTCTGCCTTGCAGGACTCGAACCACAGAGGAACTTCAGATCCAGGTTAGCTGATGGGTTGGGGTAATTCAATGGAGAAGCATTCTTTGGAAGTGTGCATATAAGAGTTTAAAATTAAGCTTTTCAAAAGTTAATTAAGACTGCAGCCGTGATACCGCCTAGAAGGTAGGACAAGAGAGAGGAGCAAGAGGGAGATTAAAGAGAGAGAGATTCCTACTGAATGATGCCTCATGCTTTTTCCCCATCCAAGAACTCTCCAGCACAGCCCAGTCCCATCAGTTTTGCTTGAAGGAGGTGTTACAATCTGTTAGTTCTTCCACTGTTTGCTTTTAGCACCCTCATGTTCAAGGTTTGAATATTATAATCACAATGCGGAGGTGTTAGGAGGTATTTATTTTTATCCCAACTGCCAGCATTGTCACTGTGTGTGTTATGTGTGTGATCCAAATTTACACTCTCCACATACGCACAGCATGTGGCCCTGCTGCGGGCCAGCTGCTTTCACCAAGAAAATGGTTATGCTTGAGCTTGGTGTTTTGCCTCATCAAAAATGTGTTTGCAAAAACGTGTGAGTGAAGCCTACAATAGTTTATTCAACAAATACTCACACGTGTTCCAAATGTGTGATATATTATTCAATGGAAGCCAAGAATGAAGATTGTGTGCATGTGTGTGTGATTGTGTGTGTATACTAGCAGTTGCAGACACACCTACTTCTTAAGCCAACACCTGTCTTCCTTCTGTCCCTACTAGTGTGGGAACAGTGATGTGCTCAGCTCAACACAGACTTTGCCAGAGTGTTCTGCGGGGCTTCCAGCAAGGCTTCTTACCAGGGCTGGAGGACGTTTTTGCCCTTAGTGCTTCCCTTTTTCCTGCTGGCTGGAATGCTGATATACGACTAGTGCCCTCATTAGCCATCCTGGACTCTGAGGTGCGCTTGGCAATGGAAATGTGCCTTAAGATGGTGGAGCAGAAAGACAGAAGGCTCCCTGGTTCCTGAAGACTTTGTCTAGTCACCACACCAGCCCTGACCTGCCTACCTCTAGAATTGAAATAAAATGTACCTGTATATTTGGCTACTCTGTCATGAGTAGTCAAATACAATTTCTACCTGATGTAGCAGCTTGAGGTTGACCAGTAACTGAAGTCTAATTCAATGGGCTAGCAGATGCAGAATGCAGAGAACCGTGAGTTTGTGTAAAGGCTAACTGTTCCTTCCCCTTTGGGGAATTATTGCATTGACCAATTATCTCTGAGTTTACACTTTAATTTAGAAATATTCATTTTAATTTGACTTTGTGCTGTAATGAAAAGGTCTCTCTAAAAGTGTGGACTCAACTTGGTTTTCTCATATGGCATGTTAGACCTGTGAAATTTGAATGTGTATGAGTTTGTTTCTTCATTTACTTACTCAGGAAATATTTGTTCAGGACCTGTTAGGTCTAAGGCATAGCTTTAGATATTGGTGGGAGTCCTTGGTGATGGTCACACACAGAAAAAGATAGGAAGACTGGCTTTAAACTTACAGACTGGTAAAGGGGTTAATTATTTAATAATAACAATGGCCAATGTTTTCTGAGCACTGACTAAACCAGATGCAGTATCTTACATATATTATCTCATTTAATATTGATAACAACCCTTGGAAAGACAGAAGTGCTATAATTTGCTTCATTATACAGGCAAGGATGGAGAGGTACAAAGAGATTAAGTAACTTGTACAAGGTCATACTAAGAGTATGCAAAAGATATTGGTGCTGTTTTAATCTCTATGTAATAACTATAATAATTCAACAATTTATTGAGCCTATTTTATATGCAAGGTATTGATTGCATCATGTTGTAGGGCACTGGTTCTCAAACTGTGGTCCTGGGACCTGCAGTTGTAGTATCAACTGGGAAATAATTAGAAATGCAAAGTATTGGCCTCACCCAGCTTTACTGAATTAGAGTCTCTGGGAGGGGCCCAGCAATCTGTGTTTTCACAAGCTCTGAAGGTGATGCTGACATAGGCCTGATGTTTGAGGACCACCTTTTTTAGGGGATAAATAGATAAGTGATACTTATTTAACTGAGTAAGAAAGAAAATCGGTTATAAAAACAAGTATAACTCAAGGCAGATAAGATAACGTGCACAAAGGTAACTTAAAATTATACCGAGTTTGTTGCCAGATTTTCTGACTTTTCAAGAGATGCTGGAGCATAAAAAAAGAAACAAAAAAACAAGAGATGCTGGGAATCCAGTTTTTAATGGGAAATTTCCGAACTTTAAATGTGGATATGAAATCAAATGAAAAACACAAACAAATGCTCAACAGGGAAATTAAAACCTATCTGCTAGCTCAGTACTGCCTGTGAGCCCCCTGCTGAGGACAATGGAGAGGCAGCAGAGGTTTTTAGAGGATGCCCAGAACAAGACATAAGTTAATTTACTAAAAGTCATTGTGTAGACGTGATTAGAGCAGCAAGAGACTAGTTCACTTTTGGGTAGCCTAAGTCAATGGTTAAGGTCTTTGTTTTCATTGTTAAGTGGAGGCTAATTCATTCCTTTTTCATTGGCCATTCCTTGGGAACAGTTAGAGGGTATGATACTTGTTACTGAAATGTGACAGTTAATGTGCAGATATTTGAGGTCTTTAAAGTGAATTGAAATGCCAATAAACTAAAAAACAGAGCCAATGGTAAAGCAAATGTCAAGTTACCTCTGTCTTATGCTAAGGAGAACACACAAAACAGAGCTCTTTTCAGATACTTGAGAGACTTGTTATTTTTGAGAACTTGGGTGAAAAAGGCTACTTCAACAGAAATCCAAATATTCTGCTTAGTTTAAGAGAGAGCCAAGGGCCCAAAGGCTTCTGAGGGTCCCTGGAAACATCTTCAGCATTTATTTAAAGTGTTGAGCTATTGGAATAGGACACAGCTGTACATGCAGGCAAGATTCTACTGCTCTCTGTAATTTGTACTAAAAAACCAATGGGAAAATCAGACATAAAGGTTAAAAGATAGACTCATATGTTCTGAGGAAGTGCCCACTCTCAGGAACATAGAGAAAAATTAAGATGTTTCTAATTTTACCTCATCTTTTTTTTTTTCATATAATAAACTTTATTTTTAAAGAGGTTTTAAATTACAGAAAAGTTACATTGAAAGTAAAAGGGATCCCAATATACCGCACCCCCTCACCCTCTCGTCTCTTCCCCTATTAATAACATCTTTCCATAGTGTGGTACATTTGTTACAATTGATGAATAAATATTGAAGCATTGCTGCTAACTTACCTCACTTTTAAGATAATCTTCAATTGCATACTTCTAGATTTTTGCATGTGCTTTTTCCTATCTTTTCTATCTTGTATGTTTATTTAATTGAATCCAAACTGAACCAGCTTAAAGCTCATGTCTGAATTGACATTAAGGGTTCACAGCTTATGGCTTACCTCAGGCTTTCCATCTCTCTGTTAAATCTAGAGACAGCAACTTTGTTTAACACTATCCACACTTTCATTTTTTGTGTTTTACTACTTTAAAAAAAACAAAAAAACAGGGAAGCAGATGTGGCTCAAGTGACTCGGCTTCCGTCTACCATATGGGAGGACCCGAGTTCGATCTCTGGGGCCTCCTGGCAAAGGTGTGTTAGACCTGCGCGGTGAGCCATGCAGCAAGATGATGATGCAACAAAAAGAGAGACGCAGGGGAGAGTCAAGGCGAGACACGTCAGAAACCAGGAACTGAGGTGGCCCAAGTGATAGGGTACCTCTCTCCCACGTCAGAGGTCCCCAGGATTGAATCCAGGTGAAGCCCACAGGAGCAAAACGAGAAGAGAAGTCAAAAAGAACAGACACAGAAGATCACACAGTGAATGGACACAGATAGCAGAAAGAGCGGGGGATGGGGGGTGGGGGGGTAGGGGTGAATAAAACAAACAAAAAAACCATAAAATACAATAAGGGTGAATTTCAAATTCCACCTCCCCACCTTTTTTAGCAGAATACTGATTTTCTTTTTCTTGATTTTTTTAAAGATTTACTTTTTAAAATTTCTCCCTCCACTCATTGTTTGCACTCTCTGTCTGCTTTCTGTGTCTGTTTGTTGTGTGCTTGCCTTCTCTTTTTTTTTTTTAGGAGGCACTGAAAACCCAAACCAAGACCTCCCATTTGGGAGGGAGGTGCCCAATGGCTTGAGCCACCTCCACTCCCACTTGTTGTGTATCTTATTGTGTCTCTTCGTTGTGTCATCTTGTTGCATCATCTTGTGTCATCTTGTTGCTTCAGCTCACTGTGCCAGCCCATCGTGTCAGCTCTCTGTCTTGCTCATCTTCTTTAGCCACAACCTGGGACCTCCCATGTTGTAGGCGGGCGCCCAGCTGCTTGAGCCACATCCACTTCCCTTGATATTTGAAGGAAGCCCCACATGGAAAACTAGTTGTCAGGGGAGTTGCTCTGATTGAGCCAAGAAGGGATGAAATAGTACTTTCTGCACACTCCCCACCCCTTGGAGCCCCTCAGAATATCATTTGAAAATCACTCCAATAAAATATTCTATAATTACAGAAAGAAATGTTGAATCCAATAAAATGGTCATGCATCCAATTGTTGGCTAGAAGATAGCAGCATGGCACAATAGCTTGAATTGTTCATTTCTTAACTCATTCATTCAATGAATATTTATTGAGTGCCCTAGGAACTATGGCTATGTGAAAGATCAGTAATGGTATATGAAATCTAAATTAGGGGTCAATGTGTGGCAGATATTACTAGCTGTCTTCTGTGATAGCTACCTTCCAAGATGGCACCCAATGATCTCCTCCTCCCTCACATAATTCCCTGCTATAGTGTACCAGGGTGGTTTGTGGGACCAGTAATTAAATACATCAGAAGTGGTACATCACGTCCAAGATTAGGTTATAGAAGTCTACAATTTGAGCACATTCTTCCTCTCTCTCTCTCTCTCTCTCTCTCTCTCTCTCACATTCTCTCTCTCTCAGATCATTTGCTCTGGGGGAAACAACCATGAGGTGTGCAACAGCTTTAGGGAGAGGCCCAAATAGCAAAGAAATGAAGTCTCCAGCCTATAGCCAGTGAAGAAATGAGACCTCTCAACAGCCTTTGTAAGTGTTCTTGTGAGATCATAAAACTTATTGAGAGTGGTCTCAGGTTGGGAGAAATAGGATGAAAGTTCTTCTCTCACACGGTCTCTTTTTCTCAAAACAATCTAACTAATAAAAAAGGAAGAATCACTGATATAGAAGCATAAAACCTTTCTTCAGGAGTTCCTGTTGGTACCCCATCCATTTTCAAATAGTTTACTAATACCTTATTTTCTTTTACGTCAGCTGACTTTTTGGTGGTTTTGATGTTTTACATCTTCATTGGTTAAAGGATACATATTTTAGCCTAATCTTTTCAATTCAGCAAATACTCTTTGAGTCCTTATAGTATAATAATAAGAATCACAAATCATAATCATATTTTTATCAGGTATTGTACTAAGACTTTATACCTCTTACTTTATTAACCTTCACAACTATTCTATGAAATGGGTAGACATGATTGTCTTTGTTTGCAGATCATTAGTAAGAGGACTCGAGCAATGAAGGGACTTCCCCAAATTAGTGAGAGGGAGTGCAGGACCTGAGCTCTAATCAATCTATTTCTAAGCCTGTGCTCTTCACTTTAGGGACCTGAGAGTGATAACTAATCAACTCCTTTCCCCTTCAGCTCTGAACCAATAAGAAATAGACCAGGACTAAGATAAGGAATGAAACTACTTGCCTGCTTGTGGACAGATAAGCCAGACAATAGCAACACCTCCCTGCTCCTGTCCCTTCCAGTCAAGGCCTGCACTGGTGAACTTTAGTGCATGGAGGAGGCAGGGGACAGGTGTGGATGTTAGTTGTAGTTGTCTGTGGGCAGGCATCTCTGAGAAAGAGACCCCAAAGAAACCCAAGCAATAGCCCCTGTCCTCAGTTTCCCTAGTCCTATGAGAAGGAGTGAGTGAGGGGAAGATATGGTAGTACTGGTTGGGGTTGGGGTTGGAGTTTCCTTTCTATGGGCTGAAATGGGAACTTAGAGAGGGAGAGGTTGGTTGGCCCCCATCAATTCTTAAGTTATCCTTCTCTTTAAAGCATGGGACAGTGAGTTAAGAAACTTGGGTTTTAACTCTAACTCTATCATAAATAGCTGAGTGACTTCCAGAAAGTCTCCCATGGTCTATGGACCTCCATTTTCCCATCTGAAAATGAAGTCAGTCTAGCTGAACTCTGAGCTTCTGTTTTAGTTTGTCAAACCGATGGTGCGATGGAAAATGAGGAAGAGTATGAAGTTGTTCCTTGATGATTTTCCACTTGCTGTACTGAAATGTCCAGGGACTCATTCAGTGTCACTGAATTCAGAGCTAGAAAGATCCCTAGAGATTGTTTAGTTCAATTAGACTCAGAGAAGTTTGGGGACCAAGGTCCTGGTCTGAGGCACAGCTAACTGCTGGCTACCCCACAAAGAACAAGTTCTCAGATTTACTATTGATATTGCTCACGTTTGGGGCTGTAAAGACTTATGTTCTCATGGGTGGTGGGTGGGAGGGTAGAGTGAGAGAGAGTATGAGAAAATCAATAAGCAGTTAACTAGAAGTGAGTGTTTATAAAAGTGTGTCATTTTATAAAGTCGTGTCCTCTCTACGATCATCTATTTTCCCAGCTCCAGGAAAGTCCTCATTGTTTATGTGTCTGTCTCTCCATGCCTCCACTTTGTTCCTGCTCTGTCTACCTCTATGCTGTGTGCTCTTGGAGGGCAGGGGTCATATTTTGTTTTATTTTATAAATTTTATTTTTTTTATTTTTTATTTTTTTAAAGATTTATTTATTTTATTACATATCTCCCCTTCCCCCCC
>PVKH010041380.1:0-10948 GCA_004027955.1 Chaetophractus vellerosus
ACTCCACAAAATTCTGTTAAGGTGTTGAAAACACTCTCACTCAGATCCTTGCTTCTTATAAGCGTGGAAGTAGGGGAAACCAGTGAGGCTATTTTGCGTATCTCTATTGTCAGCTCACACCATGGACTGTTAGCAACCTCTTCATTATTGGAAAGGGAGTTATTAGTACCCTTCAGTCCAATTAGAGTAGAGAGCCAATTACAAAACTCCCAGAACCACCTCAGACATCCCATGTATAAGATTCTGTTCCTCAAGAACCATTCCTGGCACCAAGCTATATTAGTCAGGGTTCTCTGGGGAAAGAGAATCAACAGGAGATATCTGCCAATAATATAAGATTTTATAAGAGTCTCTCCCATGACTGTGGGGATGCACAAGTCCTGGTTCTGCAGGCAGGCTGCAAGCCAGGGGCTCCGAGGAAAGTCCAATGACAGGTCCTTGATGAGTTTCTGGGAGAAGTTGGCTGTCCAAAGACGAGCTGGGAAATTCTCTCTGAATGATGAAATCACTTTCCCTTTTAAGGCAGTCAACTGATTGGATAAAAGCGTCATCCATTCCTGATTCAATCTCCCTGACTGATACAGATGTAATCAACCATCCATGCAGTAAAAACCCTGGTGATCGAAGTCTATAAATGATCTTGTATTACAATTAGCCCAGTGCTTGCTGGACCTAATACCTGGACACAAGTACCTGGCTGAGTTGTCACATTAGCCTAATCACCACAACGCCCAAAAGTTCTTAATTTTGAGGAGGACCCATTTATCTATTTTTTTCTTTCATTGTTTGTATAAAGTGTATAAAACCATTGTATAACACAATATCCTGAAGATGCTTCTGATTTAGTTTGCTAGGCTGCCAAAATGCAGATTCCATGATATGGATCAACTTTTAACAATGAGGATCTATTAACTTACAAACTTACTGTTTCAAGGCTGAGAAAAATGTCCAAATCAAAGCATCATTAGGCAATGCTTTCTCCCTGATGACCATCTGCCAGCGATCCTGGACTCCTCTGTCACAAGGCAAGACACATGGTAGTATCTGCTGGTCTCTCCCTTTTCTTCTGGGTTTTGTTGCTTTCAGATTTTTGGTTTGTGGCTTTTTCTCTCTGTTTGGATTTCATTCTCTTATAAAGGACTCCAGTAAGAGGATTAAGAGCCATCCTGAATGAGATGGGTCACATCCTAAGTTAAGATCCTATTCACCAAAAGATACTACTTACAATTGATCCACAACCACAGTAATGGATTAACTTTAAGAACATACTTTCTGGGGTCCATATAGCTTCAAACCATCACAGCTTCCCTACATTTTCTTCTAGGAGTTTTATAGTCCTGGTTGTTATATTTAGGTTTTGCTCTGTTTTGAGTTAATTTTTGAATAAGGTATGAGATAGGGATCCTCTTTCATTCTTAAGCAAATGGATATCCAGTTCTCCCAGCACCATTTATTTAAGAGACTATTCTTTCCCAATTGCATAGACTTGGGAGTCTTGTCAAAAAAAATCAATTGGCCATAGGCCACGGGCAGGGCAGGTCGCCCGCAAATGGAGCGCAGCCAGCCACCCGCGAACTGAAGCAAGAGCCGGCCGTGAATAGAAGGAGAAGCCGCCCACAAGCGGGGAAAGCTGCGCCTGCGCAGTGACCAAGTCTCGGCGTGTCGCCGCAATGGGGGGGAAGGGGAGATATGTAATAAAATAAATAAATCTTTAAAAAAAAAATCAATTGGCCATAGATTTGAGGGTCTATTTCTGAACTCTCAATTTGATTCCATTGATCAATATGTCTATCTTTGTCCCAATACCATGCTGTTTTGATCACTGTAGCTTTGTAACATACTTCAAAGTCAGGAAATGTGAGTCTTCCAACATCATTATTCTTTATCAAGATATTTTTGGCTAATTGGGGCCCCTTACCCTTCCAATAAATTTGGTAATTTGCTTTTCCATTTCTGCAAAGTAGGCTGTTGGAATTTTGATTGGGATTGTGCTGAATCTGTAAAATCATTTTAGAATTCACATCATACCAATATTTGGCCTTCTAATCCATGAACACAGAATATCCTTCCATTTATTTAGGTCTTCTTTGATTTCTTTTAGCAATGATTTGCAGTTTTCTGTGTACAAGTCCTTGGTTAAATTAACATTCTTGGTTACATTTATTTCTAGATATTTGATTTTTAAAGTTGATATTGTAAATGGAATTTTATCCTTAATTTTCTCCTTAGATTTCTCATGACTACTATATAGAAACACCACTGATTTTTGCATGTTGATCTGGTATACTGCCACTTTGCTGAATTTGTTTATTAGTTCTAGTAATGTTGTTATGGATTTTTCAGGACTTTTGACTTTTTGTATATAGGATCATGTCATCTGCAAATAGTGAAAGTTTTACTTCTTCCTTTCCAATTTTTTTTTTAAGATTTATTTTATTTTATTACTTATCTCCCCTGCCCCCCATTGCGGCAACGCGCCGAGGCCGGTCACTGTGCAGGTGCAGCTTTCCCCGCTTGTGGGCGGTTTCTGCTTCCATTCACGGCCGGCTCTGCTTCAGTTCGCGGGTGGCTGGCTGCGCTCCATTCGCAAGCGACCTGCCCTGCCCGTGGCGGCTTTGCCCTGTCTGTGGCAGCTTTTTGCCCTGCCCACGGTGTCTCTGCCCGCCCATGGCAGCTTGCCCTTCTCAAGGCGGTCTGCCCGCTAGGAGAGGTCCCTGGGAACTGAACCCGGGGCCTCCCATGTGGTATACCGGCGCCCTATCCACTGGGCTACATGGCCAGCCCCTCCTTTCCAATTTGGATGCCTTTTAATTTCTTTTTCTTGTCTAAGTGCTCTTGCTAGAACTTCCTGTACAGTGTTGAATAAGAGTGGTGACAGTGGGAATCCTTGTCTTGTTCCTGATCTTAAAGGGAAAGATTTCAGTCTTTCACCATTGAGTATGATGCTAGCTGTGGGTTTTTGTGTATATGCCCTTTGTCATGTTGAGAAAATTTCCTTCTATTCCTATTTTTTAAAATATTTTTTGTCAAGAAAGGATGCTGGATTTTGTCAAATGCCTTTTCTGCATCATGGGGATGATATGATTTTCCCCCTTTGTTTTGTTCTGTATATGTCTGTTAGGTCTAGTTTGTTTATCATATTATTCAAGTTCTCTGGTTCCTTATTGATCTTCTCTCTAGATATTCTAACTATTCTTGAGAGTGGTGTATTTAAGTTTCTAATAGTTATTGTAGAGGTGTCTATTTCTCCTTTCAGTTTTTCCAGTGTTTGCCTCATGTATTTTCAGGCACGTGTGGTTAGGTGCATAAATATTTATGATTGTGGAAGCCGATATGGCTCAAGCAGTTGAGCGCCTGCTTCCCACATGGAAGGTCCCTGATCTGGTTCCCATTGCCTCCTAAAAACAAACAAACAAGCAAAAAAAAAAAAAAACAAACAACAAACAAACAAATGAAAAAACCAACTCAGGGGAACCAATGTGGCTCAGTGGCTGAGTACCGGCTTCCCACATATGAGGTTGCAGTTTCAATCCCTGGCCCTACTGCCTCAAAAAAATTAAATTTAATTTAATTTAAAAAATATTTATGATTATTATTTTCTTGGTTGAATGCCCCTTTTGTTAATATATCGTGTCCTTATGTCTCATAACAGTTTTTTACTTAAAGCTTATTTTGTCCAATATTATTTCAGCTACTCTAGCCATTTTTTGTTTGCTATTTGCATTGAATATCTTTTTCCAACCTTTCACTTTCAACCTATTTGTGCCTTTGGATATAAGGTGAGTCTCTTACAAACAACACATGGTTGAATCACGCTGCTCTGTGTCTTTTGATTGGGTAGTTTAATCTATTTACATTGAGTTATTACTATAAAGGCAGTACTTACTTCAGCCATTTTGTCCTTTGGTTTTGGTTTTAATATGTCATATATTTTTTTAAAATCTCTCTTTTCCTTTATTGTAACTACCTTTTCTGTAATTGTTGATCTTTTTTTTTTTTAAAGATTTATTTATTTTATTACATATCTCCCCTTCCCCCCCGTTGCAGCGACGCGCCGAGACTTGGTCACTGCGCAGGCACGGCTTTCCCCGCTTGTGGGCGGTTTCTGCTTCTATTCACGGCCGGCTCTTGCTTCAGTTTGCGGGTGGCTGGCTGGGCTCCATTTGCGGGCGACCTGCCCTGCCCGTGGCGGCTTTTGCCCTGTCCGTGGCAGCTTTTTGCCCTGTCCGTGGCGGCTCTGAACTGCCCATGATGGCTTGCCATTCTCAAGGCGGTCTGCCCGCTAGGGGAGGTCCCCGGGAACCGAACCCGGGGCCTCCCATGTGGTATGCCAGTGCCCTATCCACTGGGCTATCGAGCCGGCCCCAATTGTTGATCTTTTGTGATGTATCTGACTGATCCCTTACTCATTTCTGTTTCTGTATATATTTTTTTGTGGTTTCCAGAGCAATTTATTCATTAAATTATATTCAATATGTCATCAACAGTTCTCCTGTGTGTATTGTGCTGATAAATAGACTCTGAGAGGATTTAACAAGTTCTTCATTTAATACGTCTGAATTAATTTTTACCACATGATACTGTACACTGAATTAATTTTTACCACATG
Source organism: Chaetophractus vellerosus (assembly GCA_004027955.1). Lineage (NCBI taxonomy): Eukaryota > Metazoa > Chordata > Mammalia > Cingulata > Chlamyphoridae > Chaetophractus > Chaetophractus vellerosus. The sequence continues at coordinate 4,610 of PVKH010041380.1, forward strand.
GTACTGTTGAAACAGATTTCTTTTTAACAGATCTTAGTTTTAAAAAGTCATAGATACTGTGAGTTTTGTATAAACTGGTGGATAGTAAGTTAGTTCCTTTCTTTTGACTTATAAGCCACAACTTCACCACAGAATAAAGAATGTAGGCCAAAGAAAGCATAATCGGTGACTCATTTAAAATAGTATTGTTTCTATAATTTGAAGTTTTCTGAATGGTCAGGTTCAGGCCTGATGCAACTGTAAAAAGATTACTTAATGGATAGACTACATGGAAATTGTACAAAATGTTATTAACTTTAATCATTAACAGCTTAAATAGCACTATACTACTAACTATTATTCAAAATCAAAAACCTGTTTTGAAACGTCTAGAAGACAACATGTGTACATGACTGTCCCACCTAGTGTCAATACAGATCCCAATGAAACTTTGGCTTTAGGAAAGAGTCACAAACATTTAAAACAATAGCTTTAATCGTCATTTTAAGTATATAGTAGGGGAAGAGGGAAGAGTGTGCTTTAATTAAATATACATCATATCAGCAATGCTGGCAAGGTTGAAAGTTACTCCTAATGTTGACAGCTATAAAAAACTAGTTGGTACATGGCAAGAAAAAAAGCAATCCCTTTGGAACAAAAATATTTTTTTTTATAGTCCGTATCTTTCTCCCCTATACATTTTTTTAAGGATTTATTTATTAAGTTTTATCCATTTTTAGTCCACCCCCCCACCCCCCGCATTTTTGCTGTTTCTGTGTCCATTTGCTGGGCGACTCTGTGTCCGTTTCCTGCCCTCTCTTCTCATCTGTCTCCTCATGTCATCACTGGGATTTGATCCTCAGAACCTCACATGTGGGAGAGAGGCGTCCTACCACCTGCACCACCTTATTCCTGGTTTTTCGGAGCGTCTTGTCTTGGCTCTCCCTTGTGTCACTCTCCTGTTATGTCATCGTCTTGCTGCGTGGCTCATGGGGCCTGGCGGCACACCCGCAGATGAGGCCTGGTGGCCCACATGCCTTCTATATTTTTCTTTTTTTAAATTTTTACCCGGAGGTCCCAGGGATCAAACCCGGGTCCCATCATATGGGAGATGGACACCCAACTACCCGAGCCACATCCGTCCCCCTGAAACAAATTTTTAAAAGAAAAAAAATGTTCACAGTGGTTTGTTTCGACAGTATGCATTTTATGACAATAACACATACAGATTCAGCCAGCGCACCCTAGTACTCTCTTTATATCCTAAAGAAAACAAGCATTTATATTATTCATGATTTGCACTGAATTAGAAAAAAGGCCAATGAAACACTTACCCCCTTAGACAGGTTAAACTGTCCTGGGGTGTACAGCTTTAACACCATCACTGAAGTTTGCAAAAGGAATAGAGAATTAAAAAACAAAATACTATTCTTGGGAATGGAAAAGTCTCTTATTTGCTGTTATAAGCAGCAAATGCCATTCATTAAATCAAAACTGGCAGGGGGTGGAGCCCCACAAACAGATCTGCTTGAGCAATCTGACCAGTACACATTGCAGTTTTTTTTAGATTTATTTATTTATTTATTTATATCCCTCCCTGCCTCGTTGTTTGCGCTTGCTGTCTGCTCTCTGTGTCCATTCTCTGTGTCTGCTCATCTTCCCTTCAGGAGGCACCAGGAACCGAAACTGGGACATCCCATGTGGAAGGGAGGCACTCAATTGCTTGAGCCACCCCTGCTCCCTGATTTGTTGTGTCTCTCATTGTGTTTCTTCTTTGTGTTTCCTTGTTGCGTAATCTTGTTGTGTCAGCTCACCATGCCAGCCCGTCACAGCAGCCTGTTGCGCCAGCTCACTGTCTTGCTTGTTTTTTCCAGGAGGCACCAGCAACTGAACCCGGGACCTTGCATGTAATAGGCAGGAGCTCAATTGCTTGAACCACATCTGCTTCCCCATTACAGTTTTAAAAATGAAGATTATAGACTATATGTTAGAAGTCCCAAATAGGCAGTATCAAAATGACATCTATTTCTTTGCTTGCTTTGTGATCATACCCCTTGGTGGTGTAATAGGTCTAGTGGCATTCAGCTACTTTTACTCTGTAGGCTTTAAAATCTGAAAAGGACATATTAGCGTATCATCCACACTCATCATGGCACCTACATTGTCAAATTCTCCATAATAATTGGGTGCAGAAAACAGAGTGATCAACTGCTTCTTGGCAAAAAATTCATAGCCATCTTAAACTACATAATAGGCTCTACGTTAAGATCCAAATCATGCTTATGAAGAAATTTTGCAACCACTTCTGCACTAAATGTGAAGGACACTCCTCTGTCATTTTCACCCCAGCCTAAGACATCTTTATTGGGGTCAAATCACAAAAGATACAAAGAAGGCCTTGATCTGGTACATCAGTTGGTTGCATTATTTGTTGAATCTGTTCCGTGAGAAACCTCCATGACAGCAGAATATTTTCTCATACACGATGGCTGCTATCAGTAAACAGTTAAAGTAGTCTGTGAAAGTTTTCCATAGTTTAATGGTATATCTTCGTTTACATTCATCATAAAATCCATAAATTCGATCGATGCTGGCACATTCATGGTTTCTTTGGAGAAGAAAAAATTCTCGGGATATTTAATTTTGTAGGTCAGTAAGAGGCAGAGAGTATCCAAGGACTGCTTCCCTCTGTCCACATAGTCCCTGAGAAACAGGTAGTTGCTTTCTGGTGGGAAACCACTGTACTCAAAAAGTCAAAGCAAATCATAGTATTGCCCATGGATATCACCACATACTTTGAGTGGTGCTTCAAATTCTAGTAGGATAGGTTGACTGAGAAAGATTTCAGGAGACTTTAAGCACAGTCCTCTAATTTCATTCTCCTGTAGCTGAACCAGGCTTGGACCCTCTCTCTTCCAGCAGCCATTGGATTATGCTATGGATGTTGTTTATCTATATTCACCATCGCCTTCCCACAGTCGACCCTCCTGCAGCAGCGCTGCCAGCTGGCGCCTGGGACTCACACCTCCTTCCCCATGCCCTGTGTACAGAGTTGGCAGTGGTGGTGGTGGTGGGAGCAGCCAGGGCCGCTTCCTCCCATATGCCCCACTCCCTGTTCTTCCTTCTTTCCCTGCTGGAACCATGAGACTGTTTCTATATCTTTAAAATACTTTCTTTGTGGCTACCCTGGGGTTTATATTACACAACCTCTATCTATAGCCTACTAATTTGAAAAGACACCAACTTAGTTAGCTTCAGTAGCATACACATTCTGCCATATCCCTCTCTTTCCCCTGTTTGTTTTGTTTTGTTTCTGTCCCATGTTTTGTTTTGCATGTCCATTTTTAGGAAATATGCCTTTTTCTTCTTCAATTGTATTCTGACTCTTATAAGAATTAAAGAGTAGAGTTGTATATTGAGGATACAGGACAATTGGGTTTCACATTTACCATTTTAGTTACCCTTACTGATTATCCTCATTCTTTCACACTACTGCAAGCCATGCTCTCTTGTCTTTTCTGTTCAACCAGCAGAAGTCCCTTTGATATTTCTTGTAGGGCAGGTCTCTTGTAGACAGACTCTCTAAGTTTCTGTTTATCTGTGAATGTTTTAAACTCTCCCTCATTTTTGAAGGCCAGCTTTGCTGGATAAAGACTTTTTGGCTGGCAGTTTTTCTCTTTCAGTACCTTAAATATTTCATACCACTGCCTTCTCGCCTTCATGGTTTCTGATGAAAAATTAGCATTAGTATTTTGAGGATCCCTTATACGTGACAAATCGCTTTTCTCTAACTGCTCTCAAAATTATTTCTTTGTCTTTGCGTTTGACATTCTGATTAGTATGTGTCTCAGGGTAGGTCTTTTAGGATTTATTCTGTTTGGAGTATATTTGTGCTTCTTGGATATGTATATTTATGTCCTTCATAAGAGTTGGGAAATTTTCAGCCATTCTTTCCTCAAATATTCTTTCTGCCCATATTCCCTTCTTTTCTCCTTCTGGACACTCATTATATGTATGTTTGTGTGCTTTGTGCTGTCAGATCAAATCCCTGAGACGCTGCTCATTTTTTTCTATTCTTTTCTCTATCTGTTCTTCTGACTATATTATTTTGATTATCCTGTCTTCTAGTTGACTGATTCTTTCTTCTGCCTGATCACATCTGCTGTTTGTATGCCTCTAGTGTATTTTTAATCTCTACTATTGTGCCTTTCATCCTCATAATTTCTATTGTTTTTTTCTTTTTTTAGGAGGTACTGGGGATTAAATCCAGAACCTTGTACATGGGAAGCAGGTGCTCAACCACTGAGCTACATCCACTCCCCATATGTTTCTTTTTATACTCTCAAATTCTTCTTTATGTTCACACACTGTCTTCTTAATATTCTTTATCTCGTAAGTGTATTTTCCTTCATCTCCTTGGATTGATATATATTTGTTTGAACTTCTTTGATTAGTTGTTCCAAATTTTGTGTCTACTCTGAAGTTTTAATTTGTTCTCTTGACTGAGCCATATCTTCCTCTTTCTTAGTATGGCTTGTACGTTTTTGCTGATGCCTAGGCATTTGATTATCTTGATGAGTTAATTCTGAACATTAGTTTCTCTGTCTCTTGTAACATTTTATTGCTGATTGGCTTTGGATTAAGGTTTTTCTTTGACACTTGGTGAAACTTATTCTAGACCTTTAGAATAGCTGATGTTTAACTGATCAGATTTTCTCAGCTCTTCTTCATCTGATTCTTGTCCTGGATATTTGGTGCAATTTTTAAGATTGCATTTTTTGTATGTGTGATTGTTTCAGCTCCAGGTGAAAACTTCCATTCCTCTCTTCCTTCTCTGGTAATCTTGATCTGTTCTGTTTGTTCTTGTGCCAGATTTTCTATGATTTGTTAGGTCCTCTCCCTCACTGAGTGTCCCATTTTCCTTAGTCTTTTCAATTCTGGGACACTCTTGTTTTACAGCAGTTCAATTTAATCCACACATTTTTTTTTCTCTGTAAGGTTTTTCTGCCTCCAGTTTCTTCCCTGTTGGTGCAGCCTGCCCTGGGAGCCAGATGTGGTTAATCCAGAAAAGTGGGTTACTCCAGAAAAGTCCATTTTGTGCTTAGATGTTTCAGTCAACAGAAACTTTATTGAGTGAGCACAGCACCTGCCAGCCACAGTTCCACCAGGGTCACTTCCCTAGTGGGCCCTTTGTATGTAGCTCTCCTCAGTGGCTTTTGTTCCACCCTGGCACTCCACAGACTTGGGTTGCCATGTTTAGATATGTATGGAGCTCTAACTTACTGCTGTGTGTACCTCTATAATCTTTCTCCCCAGTGGTAGGTAGGATGGATCTAGGCCTCTATCTCTGGGCAAATCCCTAGCTGTGCAGGACTGAGTGGGGGGCGGGGGGGGGGGAAGTGAATCAGTTGTCTGGAACAGAAGTTGTTTTTTTTTTATTAGCTTTTTAAAAAATTTATTTTTTATTTTTTATCTTTTTATTTTTTCATTTTTACCGGGAGGTCCCAGGGATTGAACCCAGGTCCCTCCATATGGGAGACAGATGCCCAATCATTTGAGCCACATCCACCCCCTGAAACAGAAGTTTTCTACCTGATATTTTTCATTTTCCTTGATTGAGCTTTTGGGGAGTCCTTCTTTCGTCTCTACTGCCCTCCAGAGTTCTCAGCAAATGGGATTTTATTGGCTGAATCTCTGGGGAAGTTTTTTCAGGGCTGTCTTACATCGCCCTGTTGATGACATCACTCCTCATATTTTTTCTTGAGTAAATGTAGGTAGTTTGTGTGTTTATAAGAATTTGTCAGTAAAGGAACCTGAAAAAAAAATTTGTCCATTTCATCTAGGTTATCTAATTTCTGGTGTGTGTTGTTCATAGTATCCTCTTACATTCCTTTTTATTTCAGTGGGGTCAGTAGTAATGTCCCCCATTTTGTTTCTGATATTTATTATTTTTATCTTCTTTCTTTTTATCTTCATCAGTCTAGCTAATTTTATTGATCTTTTCAAAGAACCAGCTTTTGGTTTTGCTGATTCTCTCTACCAGTTTTTTGGTTTTTTTTTTTCTATTTAATTTATCTCTGCTCTAATCTTTGTTATTGTCTTCCTTCTGGATTTAGTTTGCCCTTCTTTTTCTTCTTCTTCCAATTTTAAAGTTATGTCTCTGATGTGAATTCTTTCTTCTTTTTCAATGTAAGCATTTAGAACTATCAGTTTCTCTCTCCACACTGCGTTTGCTAAATCCATATGTTTTGGTATGTTGTATTTTCCATTTTCATTTGCCTCAAGATATTTTCTATTTTTGTTTGTGATTTCTCCTTTACCCATAGGTTATTTGAGAGTATGCTGTTATAATTTCAACAT
>PVKH010041381.1:0-10949 GCA_004027955.1 Chaetophractus vellerosus
TTGTCCCTCCCAGTCCTCCCAGCCAACAACCCTGCACCACAAAACCCAACAATATCACCACCGATCTGTCCCATTCCCCCAACATGCAACCATGCTCTATCACCTCAGCACAGATTACGTCCCTATGGATGATGTCCCACTACTTTCTCTTCTCTTTCTCTTTCTTTTACACCTGTTTTTCAGATCCTGGTTCTCAGGTACTGCCCAATTTCCTTTATTCATATCAGTGAGGTCATGTATACCTCATCCTTCAATGCCTGGCTTGCTTCAATCAACATAAGGTCTTCAAGATTCATCCATGGTATCCCGTGTGTTAGCACTTTGTTCTTTCTTACTGCTGAGTAGTATCCCATTGTATGTATGTACCACATTTTGTTTATCCATTCATCTGTTGTCTGGCACCTGGGTTGATTCCAGCTTTTGGCAATTGTGAACAATGCTGCTATGAACATTGGTGTACATATATCTGTTCATGTCTTTTCTTTCAATTCAGCAGTGGAATCGCTGGATCATATGGAAGATATATATTTAGTATATTGAGGAACTGCCATATTGTCCTCCCCAGTGGTTGTACCAATCCACAATCCCACCAGCAGTGGATGAGTGTACGCGTTTCTCCACATCCTCTCCAACATTTATAATCTACAGTTTTTCTAACAGCCACCATTCTAATGGGTATAAGGTGGTATCTCATTGTAGTTTTGATTTGCATTTCTCTTATAGCTAGAGATGCTGAGCATTTTTTCATGTGCCTTTTAGCCATTTGTATTTCATCCTTGGAGAATTGTCTTTTCAGGTCATTTGCCCATTTTTAAAATGGGTTGTTAGCCTTTTTATTTTCGAGGTGTAGGATCTCTTTATATATGCAAGATATGAGGCTCCTATCAGATATATGGTTGCCAAATATTTTCTCCCATTGGGTAGGCTCCCTTTTTATTTTCTTAATAACATCCTTTGAGGGGCAAAAGGTTTTAATTTTGTGGAGATCCCATTTATCTATTTTTTCTTTTACTGCTCATGCTTTGGGTGTGAAGTCCATGAAACGATTTCCTATTGCAAGGTTCTGTAGATGCTTACCTACATTATCCTCCAAGGTTTTTATGGTCTTGGCTCTTATGTTTAGATCTTTGATCCACCTTGAGTTAATTTTCATAAAGAGTGTGAGATGGTGTTCCTCTTTCATTCTCTTGCATATGGATATCGAGTTCTCCATGTACCACTTGTTGAAGAGGCCATTCTCTCCCCACTGAGTGGGCTTGGTGCCCTTGTCAAATATCAGGTGACTGCATACGTAAGCATCTATATATTTTAGAACTCTCAATTTGGTTCCACTGGTCAATGTGTCTATCCTTGTGCCAATACCATGCAGTTTTCACCACTGTAGCTTTCTAGTATGTTTTGAAGTCAGGTAGAGTGATACCTCCAACTTCATTTTTTTTTCAATATGTCTTTGGCAATTCAGGGCTTCTTACCTTTCCAAATAAATTTTGTAGTTAGTTTTTCCAATTCCTTAAAGAATACAGTGTTAATTTCTATTGGGATTGCATTAAATCTGTAGATTGTTTTTAGTAGGATAGACATCTTGATGAAATTTAGTCTTCCTATCGATGAACAGGGGATATTCTTCCATTTATTTAAATCTTCCTTGATTTCCTTCAACACTGTTGTGTAGTTTTCCGCATATAAGTCCTTTACATCTTTAGTTAAATTTATTCCTAGGTATTTGATTCTTTTTGTTACTATTGAAAATGGTATTTTGTTTTTGATTTCCTCCTCAGATTGTTCATTGTTAGTGTACAGAAATGCTACTGATTTTTCAGCATTGATCTTATAACCTGCGACATCACTGAACTACTTTATAAGATTTAGCAACTTGGTTGTTCATATCTCCGGACTTTATAAGTATAAGATCATGTTGTCTGCAAACAGTGAAATTTTTACTTCTTCCTTTCCATTTGCATGCCCTTTATATCTTTTTCTTGCCTCAGTGCTCAAGCAAGTACGTCTAGGACAATGTTAAATAAGAGTGGTGATAGTGGGCATCCTTGTCTTTTACGTGATCTCTGTGGGAAGGCCCTTATGATTTCCCCAGTGAAGATGATGTTACTTTTGGGTTTTTCATAAATAGCTTTTATCATCTTCAGGAAGTTTCCTCCTATTCCTATCTTTTGCAGAGTTTTTATCAGGAAAGGGCACTGTATTTTGTCGAATGCTTTGTCTACATCTATAGAGATGACCATGTGATTTTTTTCTTTCAAATTGTTTATGTGGTGTTTTACATTGATTTTCTTATGTTGAAACATCCTTGCATACACAGGATAAAACCCACTTGGTTGTGGTGTACAATGTTTTTGATGTGTTGTTGAATGCGATTAACAAGTATTTTGTTGAGGGTTTTAGCATCTAGGTTCATTAGCGGGATTGGTCTGTAATTTTCCTTTCTTGTGATATCTTTGTTTGGCTTAGGTATTAGGGTAATGTTGGCATCATAGAATGAGTTAGAGAGTATTCCTTCTATTTCTACTTTTTGGAAGAATTTAAGTAGGATTGGTGTTAGTTCTTCCCAGAATGTTTGGTAGAATTTAGCTGTGAAGCCATCCAGTCCTGGGCTCTTCTTAGTTGGGAGGTTTTTGATGACTGAGTCTCTCTTTACTTCTAATTGGACTGTTGAGTTCATTTATTTGTTCTTTCGTCAGTGTAGGCTGCTTGTGAGTTTCTAGGAATTTGTCCATTTCTTCTAAATTACCATTCTTGTTACCATATAATTGTTCAAAGTATTCTCTTATGATATTCTTTATTTTGGTAGGGTCACTAGTAATATCCTTTCCTTCATTCCTTATTTTGTGTATTTGCATTTGCTCTCTCTTTCTTTGTTAGCCTGGCTAAGGGTTTGTCTATTTTATTGATCATCTCAAAGAACCAGCTTTTGGTTTTTTTTTTCTAATGCTTTCTAATTTTCTATTTCATTTAGCTCTGCTTTGATCTTTGTTATTTCTTTTTTTCTCCTTCCTTTAGGGTTAGATTGTTGTTGTTTATCCAATCCTTTCTGGTGTGCAGTTAATACCTCAATTTTAGCTCTTTCTTTTCTTTTTAAATATATGCATTTAGAGCTATACATTTTCCTCTCAGTACTGCTTTGGCCACATCCCATAGGTTTTGATAATTTGTGTTGTCATTTTCATTCGATTTGAGGTAGTTACTCATTTCCTTTGAGATTTCCTCTTGACACGCTGTTTGTCCAAGAGTGGGTTGTTTATTTTCCATATCTTCATTCCTAATCTAGTTCTTTGGCCCTTAGTGATTTCCAATTTCATTCCATTGTGGTCAGAGAAATTACTTTGTATAATCTCAATCACTCTGAACTCATTGAGAGTTGTTCTGTGGCCTAGCATGTGGTATATTTTGGAGTATGATCCATGTGCACTCAAGAAGAAAGTATATTCCACTGTATTAGGATGTAACGTTCTGTATATGTCTATTACATCCAGATCTTCTAATGTATTATTCAGGTTCTTTGTGTCTTTACTGATTCTCTGTCTAGATGTTCTATCTAATGGTGATAATGGTGCATTGAAGTCCCCCACTATAATTGTGGAGGCATTTATTTCTTCACTTAGTTTTTCCAGTGGTTGCCTCACATATTTAGAGGCACCCTGATTAGCTGCATAAATGTTTATGATTGTTCTCTCTTCTTGAGAGATTACCCCTTTTACCAATATATAGTGTCCATCTTTGTGTGTTATGATTGTTTTGCATTTAAAGGCCATTTTGTCCAATATTAGAATAGCTACTCCTGCCCTTTTTGGTTGTTATTTGCTTGTAAAATTGTGTTCCTGCCATTTACTTTCAGACTCCTTGAATCCCTGGGTCTAAGGTGGGTTTGTAGTAAACAACATATAGATTGGTCATATTTCTTAATCCATTCTGCCAATCTGTGTCTCTTGACTGGTGAGTTTAATCCGTTAACATTCATTGTTACTACTCTCAAAGAATTTCTTACATCTGCCATATATTCGGTTTATGTATGTCCTATGTAGTTTTTTTTTCTCTTTATGTCATTATTGTTGTTCTTACAGTCTCCTCCAACTCTCTCTCACCTGTTTTTTCCTTTCACCCTTTAGAGCTTCTTTTAGTATTTCTTGAAGTGCAGGTTTCTTGTTGGCATATTCCCTTAATTTCTGTTTATCTGTGAATATTTTGAACTCTCCGTCATTTATGAATGCTAGCTTTGCTGGATAGAGAATTCGTGGTTGGAAGTTTTTTTCTTTTAGTTCCTTGAGTATGTCATAACACTGTTTTCTTGCCTCCATTGTTTCAGCTGAGAAGTCAGCACTTAATCTTATTGTGCTTCCTTAGTATGTGATGGTTCTCTTTTCTCTTGCTGCCTTGAGTATTTTCTCTTTGTCTTGAGCTCTGGACATTTTGACAAGTATGTGTCTTGGAGTTGGCCTGTTGGGATTTATACTGTTTGGGGTGTGCTGTGCTTCCTGGATATGTACATCTATCTCCCTCATTATGGTTGGGAAGTTTTCAGCCATTATTTCTTTCAGAACTCCTTCTGTTCTTTTTCCCTTCTCTTCTCCTTCTGGGATGCCTATATTGCATATGTTTGCGTGTTTTCTGTTATCAGTTTTGGGAGGTTATTGATGATAGATTCAATCTCATTATTTTTAATTGGTCTGATAAGGTCTTCTATTTCTTCTCGAGTCAGTGTTGGCTGTTTTTTTGTGCCTAGGAATTTGCCCATTTGTTCTAAATTTTCTGATTTTTTGGGAAATAATTCTTCACAGTATTCTATGATATTTTAATTTTTTCATGGGTAGAAGTAATAACTCCGTTTCATTTCTGATTTTATTTATTTTAATGTTCTCTCTTTTTTTCTTTGTCAGCCTAGCTAAGGGTTTGTCAATTTTATTGATCTTTTCAAAGAACAAATTTTAGTTTTGTTAATTCTCCATTGTTTTTATTTTTATTTCAATTTCATTTATTTCTGCTCTTATCTTTGTTGTTTCTGTTGTTCTGTTTGTTTAGGGTTAATATTCTGTACTTTTCCTAGTTTGTCTAGGAGTGCAGTTATGTTCATTTTCAATATTTCTTCCTTTTTAATGTTAAGTGTTCTTGGCTTTACGTTTTTCTATCAGTAATACTGTCACTGAATCCCATAAGTTTTGATATGTTGTGCTCTCATTTTCATTCCTCTCAAGATATTAATTGATTTCCTTTGCAATTTATTCCTTGACCCCCTGATTGTATAAGAGTGTGTTATTTATGTTCAATATATTTGTTTATTTTGCAGTTCTCTGTTAATGATTTCTATCTTCATTCAATCATGATCAGAGAAGATTCTTTGCATAATTTCAATATTTCTAAATTATGGACTTTTTAAAATCTTTTTTCTATCCTGGAAACTGATCCATATACACCTGAGAAGAATGTATATCCTGATGTTTTGGGTGCAATATTCTGTATAGGTCTCTTAGTTCTGGTTCATTACTGTATTATTCATAATCCATGATCTCTGTTTCCTTATTGATTCTCTGTTTACATGTTCTACCTATTGATGGGAGTGGTTGATTGAAGTCTCCAACTATTATTATAGAGTTGACTAGTTCTCCCTTCAGTTTTGTCAGTGTTTGCTTTATATATCCTGAGGCTTCCTGATTTGGTGCATAAAAATTTATGATTGTCAATTTTTCTTGGTGGATTTCACCTTTTATTATTATATAGTGTCCTTCTTAGTCTCTTATAACAGCTTTTGACTTAAAGTCTATTTTGTCCGATATTAGTTTAACCCCCCCAGCTCTTTTTTGGTTGCTATTTGTATGGAATATCTTTTTTTCAGCCTTACACTTTCAACCCATTTGTGTCCTTGAGGCTAGGTGAGTTCCTTGTAAGTAAAATTTGGTTGGGCCATGCTTTTTTATCCATTTTGCAAACTTATGGCTTTTGATTGGAGAGTTTAATCCATTAATAGCTAATGTTACTATTGTAAAGTCAGTACTTATTTCAGACATTTTTTCTTTTGGTTTTTATATGCCACAGTTTTTCTGTCTCTCTCTTGTGTACTGCAACCTCTTTTATATATAGTTGATCTTTTTAATGTATCTCACTAATTAATTTCTGTATATTTAAAAAATACTTTTTTTGTGATCACCCTGGGGTTTATATAACACAACATACATCTATAATCTAGCAATATGAAAGGATACCAACTTAGATTCTATAGCATACACCTACTCTACTCCCATATACCTGTTTCTCCTCTTAATATTTTTTCTTTACCATTTCATATTTTATGCATCCATTTTTCTTTACCACTTTATATTTTATGTATCCATTTTTGGGAAACTTGCTTTTTTCTTGCTCAATTATATTCAAATTCTTACATGAATTAAATAGTCGAGTTGTATATTGAGGATACTGAATTATTGAGTTTTGCATTTACCATTTTAATTACCCTTATTGATGACCTACATTTATTCATACTATTCCATGGCACATTCTCCTGTCTTTTCCTTTCAACCTTCAGAAATCCCTTTAGTAATTCTGGTAGGGCAGTTCTACTTTTGTTGCTTTCTCAGTTTCTGTTTATCTCCGAATACATTAAACTCTCCCTCAGTTTTGAAGGACTGAGAATTTTTGGCTACAGTTTTTCTCTTTCAGTGCCTTGGATACATTATACCCTTGTCTTCTTGCCTCCATTTTTCTGATGTGAAATAGGCACTTAATCTTATTGTGGATCGCTTGCATGTGATGAATCACTTTTCTCTTGCTTATATCAAAATTTTCTCATTATCTTTGTCATTTGACACTCAAATTAGTATCTTTGAGTAGATCTTCTCAGATTTATTCTCCTTTGAGTATGTTGTGCTTCTTGGAAATGAATATTTATGTCTTTTATAAGATTTGAGACATTTTCTGCCATTATTTTCTTTCTTCCATTTTTCCACTCTTACCCTTCATGGACATTCATGATGTTTATGTTTGAGTGCTTTTTGCTGTCACTCACATCCCTGCTACACTGCTCTTTTTTCCATTATTTTCTCTGTTACTCTGACTGTACAATTTCAATTGTCCTGTCTTCTAGCCTGATGGTTCATTCTTTTGCCTCTTCACTTCTACTGTTATATCCCTTGACTGTATTTTTAAATCTATATTTTGCCTTTCATCCCCTTAATTTATGTTTTGCTTCTTTTTATACATTCATATTCTTCTTTAGCTCTTTAGGGCTAATGAGGTAAAGGTATTTCTTCTTAATACCCTTTATCTCTTTAGCCATATTTTCCTTCAACTGCTTGAATTGTTTAGACTATGTGTTTGAACAGATAAAAAAGTAAAAATGTGGGGTTAACAAAAATATGCAATACAATAGTACTGGCATTTATAATTACCCATATGATTACTTCCCCCAGAGAACATTTCTTTATGCCTTTGATCCACTGTCTAGTGTCCTTTCTTTTCAATTTGAAGAGCTCTCTTTAGCATTGCCTTTAGGGAAGATCTGTTGGTGGTGAAATACCTCAGCTTTTGTTTATGTGATAATATCTAAATATCTCCCTCATGTTAGAAAGAGAGCTGCAAGTTTTATTAAATAATGGGTTGGCAATTATTTTCTTTCATAACTTAAAATATTTCATCCCATTGCCTTCTTGTCTCCATGATTTCTGATGAGAAATAGACAAAATAAAATTGGAATTCCCTTGTAAATAACATGTTGCTTCTCTCTTTTAGCTTTCATCACAATCCCCTTTTCACTGTTATTCAACAATGTGGCTACTTATGTGCCTGGGTATGATTTTTTTTGAGTTTATCTTGTTTGTAGTTTTCTGGGACCCTTGATTGTACTTATTCATGTCTTTCACTAAATTTGGGGATTTTGCCATTATTCTTTCTGCCTGTTTCTCTCTTTTCTCATCTTTATTGGCTAAGAAAATGTGTATATTAGCATGCATGATAGTTTTCCACAGGTCTCAGTCTCTGATCACTATTTTTAAATTTTTATTAACTTTATTTTTTTTGCATTAAAAAGACAGCACTTTTATGATATAGTTAGATACATTAATTCAACAATAAGAGCCATTTCAACTCCTAAATACATAGCAAAAGTCATCTTTTAGAGACAAGTCATAAAACTCCAACTCAAACTAACTTAGGCACTAGGATCCTTTATCAGGAGGCTATCAGAGTATTTCATGTAGTTGAAGGGAGGCAAGACTTGGGCTTTTATATGGCTCAATCCCAGGAACAAGGTAGACCAGCACTCTTCCTTTCATTCTGTTTTTTGGTGATTCAGTTACAAAACCCTTCATTAAAACTTGTGCTTTCTCAAATGGTGGCCACTGGCAGCTTTCAAACCTCCCATCCCACAGCTTCTGCCATCAGGCAATTCTCATCTCTTCCCTTAGTTTCAGTTCAAAAAATCCTGAGAACAAACTCTGATCTGCTTACCTTGATTTGCATGATTTTTTCCAGGGAGGCGGGGACCCCTGAATGGCAGACTCTACTTAAAGGGCATGATTGGATTCCAGGTAGAAGTAATTTTCCAAAAAATGGGAATACTGGACAGGCAATGGACAGACACACCAAGAATAATCAAGTAAATCAACCAGAGATTCTAAAGTTTGAATAATGCCAGAAAGTTTGTTGGCATCACAGAATGCTAGAAATTGGCATTAAGGCACCATTTGGTACATTTATTTTTACATCTATTTCCCAGGCAAAGCAATGAATACATTTAAAACTTGATTACACACTATTTTCTCTCTTCCCTTCCTTAGATGTTTTCTGTCACTTCCCCAAGGCATATAAAGTTTCAGCGTGCAAATCATCCATAATGTTACTGTCAGAATTGTCTATACTATTTTTAGAGTTTAGATCTTCAAACGTGCATTTCCTTATTCCAGGTTCACAGCATTATCTTCCAGGCTGATAATTTCCAGTTCATATTCCTTTTTTAATTGCTACATCTTAGTGTTTAAATACAGTAACATTCTGCCCAGCTGGCACAGGTTCCCTCAGTTCTGCATGCATCCCGGCCAGGGCACCCTCCATGAGCCTTGCCCTGCTCCTCCTGTCGCCGCCAACCCCGCAGGTCTCATTGCCACCTCCCAGCAGTCCTGGAACCCCGCGGGGAACCACACCCTGGAAGGCGCACATCAGCCGCCACCTTACGTCTTCCAGCAGCCAGCGAGAGCGAGGTCCCTCCTCCTGTGCGTTGTTGCTCATGCCATCCCGGAGAAGCCGTCCCCGGGACACGAGACTGGGGGCCAAAGCCCTACTAAGTTCGGTGACAGACCTGGCAAGTCCCTTTTTGAGGCTCCTGGAGTATCTCGGCCATCGCAGAGAAGTCTGTTACCTCCTCCAGCATGTTCCTCAGGATTGGTTTCCAAGCTTGGGAACTAGGGTGGGTCAGGGAGGGTCAGCGAGAGGGTAAATAAAGGAATCAGTCAGACCACACCGCCCAGTGGGATGCTATTATTTCTCCAATGTTCCTGATCACTTTTTATTTATTTTATCTTTCTGTTCCTCACCCTGAAACTTTTCATTTGTCTTGTATTTGAGTTCACTATTCTTTCTTCTCCCAGCTTCAAGAGGATTGTGAAACCATCTAGGGAATTTTCATTTCAGTTATTCTGGTTTACAACTCCAGTACTTCTGTTTCTGTTTGTTTCCTTTTAAAATATTTCTATCTTGTATTAAGATTTTCATATTCATTTATTTTTTCTGATATCCTTTAGTTCCATTTTTATACTTATCTCCTTCAATATGTTGTAGTTCTTTATTTAAAAAAATCTTTATATGGATTTTTATCCTGTTCCTTTTGATGAGGCATCA
Source organism: Chaetophractus vellerosus (assembly GCA_004027955.1). NCBI lineage: Eukaryota > Metazoa > Chordata > Mammalia > Cingulata > Chlamyphoridae > Chaetophractus > Chaetophractus vellerosus. The sequence goes on from PVKH010041381.1 coordinate 9,835, forward strand.
TTTGCTGTTTCTTTGTTTGCCTTGTAATCTTTTATCACACAATGCATACTTTAATATTTTAATGTGTTATCTCTGGAATTTAGTCTGCAAGCTGTCTACCCATTAAGTTGGTATCCAGTTTATGATATGACAGATTTCCTTGAATGCCAGGTGGTAACTAAAGTTTTTTTAAAATGAAAAAAAATTTTTCAGTTTTTGTAAATTGGCTTTTCTTTTGGCAGGTGCCTTCCTTCACAGTTTAGCCATCCTATCAAAGAAATCATCCATATACAACTGTGAATTGCAGGGTCCACTTTGTGTTTTCTGAGCCTGCCTCTTGTCCTGCCCTGGTGCTTTCCTGTGACCTTAGAAATCCCCCCATTTACAGGAATTCAAATACTTCCTCTAATCCTTATGAAATAGACATTCTCATCTTACCAAGTGTTTGATTTTATGATGTAAAACATCTTAATTCTTTGCTCCAGGCTGCTTTGAATTAGTAGTTTTTTATAAGATGTTTCTGCTTGCAGGGTAAGTTCTGGGATGGTGAGTATAGGGTTTGGATACTAAGGAATGCCCTTTCCATGAACTGAAGGTATAGAAGTAGGAGGGGGAAGGCCAAACTGACCAGTGGTCCAACCCCCTATTTGAGAGGAAAAGTTGATGCCAAAAGAAGAATCAGAGCCTGTATATTGTAAACATATTAATTGCTTAAAAATAAGTTCATGATGTTCTGGGCAGGGTCTTGTTCCCTGTAGAAGCACACAACATTGTATGAGCTGTTAATCATTTACTGAACTACATGCATTACTTCACTGTTCTATGCAGTACAGTAGACCCCTGTACTGCTGCTGAGCCCTATATAGTCTTTGTTTCCCTGCTGAGTGGCACAGTAACTGCCCAACTAGCCATCATAGGGATCTGTGAGTAATAAACGGCATGACTGCTGCTGGCCTCCCATGTTGTTTCTTTGGAATATCAAAGTATTCAGTCAGCCTTCCCCGGCTTGACCTCCTGCATTACAGTGAGCCAGAGAAAATTTTCCTACTTCAGATTTTTAGGGTCCCACCACTATCTATGTCAGATTGGCCCTGACATACAGTGCATAGGTGTCACTCTGTTCCCTTTGGAATAGA